>VHZZ01000239.1:51180-66326 GCA_009801015.1 Silene noctiflora
ATGCAATAAAATGGTAATATTTTTGTTAATTATAATCATATAGCAATTTTATCTTCGTCTAAAAATCATTATTAAAATTAAATAAACCTTCAAACGAATCAATATATGTTTTTTAAATATTCACGTATTTAAAAGAATAATCATGTGCAATTTCTCTACGGGTTTAAAACTAGTACACCCATATATCTATTATAACCAATCAATCTAGGAGCCAACTGCACAAGGCTAAAACCTCACTTGTACCTCACTATAGTTACTTCTCCGTCCGTAGTTCTGAACATTCAGTCATCTCCGCCGCCACAATGCAACGACTCCGTACGACGCCGTTTAATCAATCGCTGCGATACTTCAGCAGCAAATCTTCAAGAACAAAAATAACAATAACACCAACAACAACTGACAAGATTATCGCATCCGTACTCTTCGAAAGGCTTCCAGTCGTTCTCCCTAAAGTCGATCCTAATGTTTACGCTTTCCAAGAATTCTCGTATGTTTTTTTTTTTTTTTTTTTTTTTATAATTCTATTTGATTTTAGATTCATCGAAATGTTATTTTTTGTTCGTAAATTAGGGATTTGATTGATGTTTTTACGATTCAATTGTTCGATTTTTGGCTATCGTAATGTTAATTCAGTAATACGGATTAATTAGGGATTGAGGAGGTGTTTAATGTTGTTTATATGGAGAAAATACGATTGCGTGTGGATGAAATTGATGAATTTTGATGGATAATTGTTATTATTATTGCTCCTAGTAATGTAGTTCGTCGTGTTTTGACGCGGTTATGAATTTGTGTATTTTTGATGCTTTCTCCAGGTGTGTTGTGATTCATCGAATGTTACTGTATTGTGGATTAATTAGGGTTTAAATTCACTCAAACACGATTGATGATGTGCTTCTTGTTGTTTATAAGAAGAAAATCTAATGCTTTAGGGTGAAAGTGATAAACTAATTTAGTATCGCTCCTAGTAATGTTCGTGTTTTGATGCGGTTATGAATTTATGTATTTTTGATGCTTTCTCCAGGTGTATTGTGTCATTGTGATTTTGTGCTTAGTTGCTGATGTTTGTGTTGGTGTCGATATCCTTTGATTAGTATTGCATTGAGGCAGGTGTATATCGATTGGATGTATACACTTTGTTGTTGGCTGTTACCTGAGTGGACAAGAGAATGAGGCGTTTGTGAGATTTGGAATGTTATGTAGTAATCGTTTCCAATGGACGAATTCAAGTATTCAACAAAGAAAAGAGACTTTTGAGACATTCACGGTGTTTGTTGGTTTATGTTTGTTCTCTTTGAGCCTCTGGCGTGATTTTTAGGGTTTGGTATTTCCCTAGATAATGTCAGTAGGGGCGAGTTATATGCAAATTTCATCAGTGGAGGCACATAAATAGTTGGACTTGAGATATGTGACAAACAACATCATGCCTTCTTCCAAGATGTCGAGTCCCTTTGACTCATGTCATAGACCTATGTTGAGATTAGAAGTCATTCTCTCTTTCTGTATCATACTCAGTATGTTGTTAGAAGATCTTATAGTTTTATGCCTAACCGTTATGTTTAATTTTTCGTCTTGTAAGACTAGGCCTTTAACAAAATATTTTTACCAAGTTATCATGTTTAACCTCTCTTTGTTTGACTTGAAAACTGACCATTATGTTGCGTGAGCTGTTGAACTTTAATTGACCATATGAATGGTTGCTTTTTCCTCGTTGTAAGGTTGTACTTGCATCTAAAGAAGTTGCTGGTGTTTGTATCAGTGCGAAATTGCTTTTGATTAGTAGTGTGTGGAGGCAGATATAAATCTATATTCACTGTATACACTTAGTTGTTATTTAAGTTGACAAATGAATGAGGTGTTTGTGAGACTTGAAATGAAATGTAGTAGTCATTTCCAATGGACAGATTCAGGTATTCAACAAATAAAAGAGACCTTTGAGAAACTTTTAGGACGTTTTTTATGAGTTTGTTCTCACTTTGAGTCTCTAACAAGATTATTAGGTCTTGGTCTTCACTAGACCAAGTAACAGGGAGTGACCGGGTGAGTTATATGCAATTTTCATCAGTGTAGGCAAGTAAATTGTTGTACTCGAGTTATGTGACAATCAAAATCATGCCTCTTTTTCTTGCTTTTCTTCCAAGATGTCGACTCATTTTGTCTCATTTCATACACCTATGTTGAAATCAAAAGTCATTCCCTCTTTTTGTATTATACTCTGTATGTTGTTAGAAGATCTTAGAGTGTTATGCCTGACCTTTTGTAAGAAGTTCAATTTTCCTTCTTTAAGAGATCCTGTAAACAAAAAGGTTTTAAATTTTATCATGCTTGAGTTCACTTTGTTTGACTTGCAAACTGATGATTATGCTGTCTTAGCTGATGAATGTTGATAGAAAGACCATATGAATGCTTGCTTTTTCCTGTTGTAATGTTATACTTGCGCCGAGAGCGACTGTAATGGGGTTGAAATCTTTATTGTTCTGCGTCAGGCGATCAGCTTCTAAAATTTGAACCTGTCCCTGACATGATTTTGAGCTTCCTTTGGACTGGTGGCCTCTCGTGGTTCTTCCTTTTTCATCTGTCAATTTTATGTATCTTTGGGATTCACTCTTGTCGAAATCACTTTGTCCAACTGACAGTTCTTTGCTCTGTCAAGTTTGCGAGATTCCTTATGTTTCTCTCTCATATATTCTGACCATTTGTAGGTTTCGCTGGAATCAGCAATATCGACGAGAATATCCTGAGGAATTCTATAAAAAATTCGAGGGGAGGTAATCTCTTACTTGATCTTATCTTACAAGATAATGAAATTGTTGTAATTTTGTCAACCTTTGTTATGTTATATTGGAATTACTGTTAATAAGGAGTTTAGAAGGGTAGGGTCCTCCTTGCTATGAGACGAAAGGCCAAAGGGGAACTGCAGTAACAATATTTAGAAGATGTTTACACCTAATGGTTGCTATCACCAGTGAAGATGCTTAGAGGTTTATCTCCCACCCATTCTACTCCTAGAGATGCAAAATATTGGAACAGTGTGGAATCTTTGATCTTACCAGATACACAAAAAATAGTTGATAGCTTACGTCTCCCACTACTTTAGTTCTTTAAAGCATGTACAATCAGAGCTACGCACTCCTAGGTGGTCCTCAGTGTTTGAGAGGAAAGATAAGTGTTATCTTCCTCGCAAAAGGCTGTTCTCCTTTAATCTTTATGTGGTCTCCATCCAAATAAATGGGGTGGAAGTGTGGAACTCTAAATGTGCTCTTGGGGAAGAGCAAAGTAGAACTAACTGTCATTCTAAGTGGGCCATAACAAGTGAAAATGGAGAGGGGAAATTTGTTTCACTTATATTTTATGCAAATATAAAAAAGGTTCAACCAATATTTGAGGAGAACATGTTGATAGTTAATGTTACGAATCCATGTCAACTATGTTTTGTATGGTTTAATTATTACGGTTCCTTGATGTTGTACCTTAATTATCAACATCCCCTATCATTGTGAATTTTATTTGTCATGGTAACCATGAACTTATGGAGCTGTGTAATATGGTTTTGTGTCTAGGGGAAAGGACAAGTCATGCCAGATTGACTATGAACCAGCTCCCCGGATCACTGAAGCTGACAAAACAAATGATAGAAGGTATTTGATACTTTGTTCATCACATACTATCTTTTAAGTTCTAACAATATACATTCATTTGCCCAGAATGTTTGATTCATTTTATGAATTCTAAAATTGGCCTTTCATCAGTAATCTCCTGCTTTAACTGAAAAGAAGTGACGGGGTTTGGTCATGAAATGAAAGAGACCTGCTGTTGTAATATTTATCTGTTTCTGGATGCTGCAGTTTTACATTACTTATATATTTGGCCAACTAGCAAAGAATGTAGAAGTAACACGTTTGAGACATACTCGGAACTTTTTTTCATTTAATGTTTTTAATAAACTATTTATCAAATTAGTGTCCATTTCAAACTATTTCTCGCCAATGGTCCACTTCATCAACTTTTCGTTTTCTAAAGCCGAGGAAAAGGCGCTACTTGAAGTAGCCGCCTTTGCCCCTTTCAACAAATTACAAATTAAGGACCCTACAGGTGTTACCCTATTTTTCCTTCCATGACACTAGTCTTCTGCCCAAAAATTAAAGGGGTAAAGCCACGACTTCAAGTTGAGGTTTACTTTAGCTCTCAGAAAAAAAGCTGAAAATATAGACCCATTGGTGAGAAATAGTTTTAAATAGAAGACATAAAATGAATTAAAATTCTACTCAAAAGGTCAAAACCTTGGCCAATGAATTATATACTTACAGTGAGTTTGGTACATGGTAAGATATTAAGGGAATGAAAATTGATTTGGTATTGATTTGGTATGACGTGTCCCAATAGGAATGGAGGTAACTGATTGACACGGGATTTCCGTCACTTTTCTTATTGCTATTAGTCTATTACTACCTGTCCCAACAAAGCAATGTTATTACTAACAAATGTAAATAAGAAATGCTCACTGTAGGCATATGCAGTAGCTTATTATCAAGCGGAATTGAGAATTATAACTAGGTGAAGGAATTTTAATTGTGGTGTTAATGCCATTTTGTGTTGACTTGGTAAATATAGGAAAATTATTTTAAATTGGTGGCTTGGCTATGTAGTTTAGGGGAAACGTTTTCTTTTGGATCCTTACAGAGATGCTGGAGGAGGTTGAGGAGTTTGGTTGTGAAGATGCTTATATGCTTACTATAAGGAACTCTACTGTTTTGTATGAGCATGATCTCTCTTATACGTTAATTAGTCACCAAAGTTATCTCAGTACATTTTCATTCAGGAGGTTAGGGGTTTACCTCTCGGTCCTCTATATTTTGCTCCCTAATTTTTTTTTCTTCCCTTAGTTGATTTAGATCAACCCCCCCGAGTCTTGACTCCATGGTTGAGTATTCGAGTGGTAGATATTCCAAATTTTCATTCAGGAGGTTAGTGGTTTACCTCTGGTTCTCTATATTTTGCTCCCTAATTTACGACCAGGCACCAGTGTTCCATTGATGTTTTATTGGCATGAAGTTGGTGTCCTGCCTTAGCTTTTTTTTTTCTTCCCTTGGTTGATTTAGATCATAACCATAGTCATTTCCTTTGTCTCTGCAAGGTCATTGAACAGGGCACTTGATCGCAGGCTATATCTCCTTCTTCATGGACCTGCTTATGGGTCTGATGGTGAGAAGCCTGTCTGGCATTTCCCTGAAAAGCGTTATGAGGGTGAAGAGACACTGCGAAAGGTGATCTTAGGAAAAATGATCTTCTGTCCAAACTGTTGTGTAAATTTATTTCTCACAGTATTTTGCTTGTTTACAGTGTGCAGAATCTGCTCTAAAATCTGTAATAGGTGATCTTACAGACACATACTTCGTTGGAAATGCTCCCATGGGCCATATACCTGTCACTTCAGAAAAGGCAGATTTAAACCCGATGAAGGTGTTTATCTGAGCATATATATACTCCTTCCATCTCATTTATATTGTTGCTTAAATGATGGCAGCTTGACTGATATTTTATTCCAGCATACAAGTAACAAATTGTTGACTATGATAATATGCAGATATTATTAATTAATGATAGTTAACTTTATTAAAGATGACAAATCTTACATCTTACATTATACTTGGTTGATCGCCAAAGTTAAAGGAGACTAATAGTTTTGGTATAAAGGTAGTATTTACTATTTAGTACTCAAAAACATGGCTTAAAGTGTTCTCTTACGCCTCTTTTCTTGCCTTATTTTCTGAGCAGAGATTTTTCTTTAAATCCCAAGTCATTGCATGTAACAAGTTCGACCTTGCTGGGTGTGACGATTACGTTTGGGCGACCAAGGACGAGGTGTTGGAGTTTTTCCCAGAGGAAGCAGAATTCTTGAATGGGATGATCATTAGCTGAGAATGGCGCAGTTTAATTTGTTTTTGCTCTTTAACAAGTTCACTCATCAGACTGTAGGAGAACCCATCTTTTCATAATAGTACCGCTTAATCTGGAGAGAGGCGCATAATGGCAGTCCCCAGCTAAAGCTCGGGAGAAGGATAGGCGCATAATGGCAGTCCCCAGCTAAAGCTCGGGAGAAGGATAGGTTTGCAAACCTTCCCCCATCCCATTATCTCATCCTAGACATTCTATTTGTTGGTGGAATGCCTT
This sequence comes from Silene noctiflora, assembly GCA_009801015.1. NCBI lineage: Eukaryota > Viridiplantae > Streptophyta > Magnoliopsida > Caryophyllales > Caryophyllaceae > Silene > Silene noctiflora. The sequence continues at coordinate 57,352 of VHZZ01000239.1, forward strand.
TTGCTTAATACTGCATCCTTACTTCCTTAGTTCCCTTCCATTATTCCGTACATTGTAGTCTCGTGTCACGTCGTATCACCTTGGCGGACAATGAGGTCCAGTGAGCTGAAGTTGCGCTTTGCATTAGCTTGTAATCCCTCTACGCAAGGAGTGGCCATTATTCTGCTTTGAGTCATGACTTTCTGTATTGCCTGATTCTCGAGTTTAACTGCTGAATTATGATGAAATGGATGCACCTTGTTTCGAAGAGGACCGTAAATGTCAGTCTTGTTGATCTATTTATGAATGGTTTCTACTTTCTTGTACCATAATCTTGTTGTTTCCTCTTACCAAAATTTATCCCAAAATTATTGTACCCTTTTAAATTCAGTATGAAAAAAGTTTGACCATCTAATTTCGCGTTTAAATAATTACTCGTAACTTGCCCACAATATCACTCTCTTTGATTCAAAGGCCGAGTTATACCTCACCATATTTCCCTAAACCCTCCCAAAACTGAAGCGAGACAATAAAATTGAGCAATAAATTGAGGAGTTACTCTTAATCTTTTGATCGCTCTCTACTTTTATTGAAATGGACATGAGTCGTGTTCTTGTGAATTTAATTTCAGTTCAATTAAGCTCAATTCAATTCAATCCAGTTCAGCTTCATTCAGACAGTTTCAGTCGAAAAGAACAGAGCCATAGCCGTTTTAAACATAAAGCAAAGGACTCATGGACTGACAAAAGTTTGTTCTATTTATTTTAACGGACATTTTAATCAAGTTTTAATATTAAGACGATTACCACCGTATCGACTCTCGCTGACTAACTGGTGATTGAGCATGTTCAATTGTACATGTACCACATTTTTGGTCATTTCGTTTACACAGTGCGGGGGCCACGGAGACAAGTTTGTTACTCGTCTTATCCTTCCTCCAACTCTACTCTCTAACGATTTCTTCCTATGTTTCTCCAAATGTTACCTCCTTATATTAATCTCCCTCAACCCCCGTTTATTTTCATCTTACCAAACAATTTCAATTCCTTACTAAAACAATTTTTTGTTTTTGTTTTTAATTCAATATCACCATGGCTGTTAACTTGCTTTCTACAGCTGAGTTTAAAGCTCTCTCCTTTTTGGATTCTTCTAATTCTATCAATCTTCCTAAATTCAAAGGTATCACCTTTTGAAGTTTTTAATTACGCAGTTCAAATTCTGGCTTCGCCACTGGTGCTGGTGGTGGTGGTGTCTGAGAAATATAGCAATTAAGTAATTGACTTCATTTTGCTGTTAAATTCATGATGTGGGTTAGTGGGCATGAGCAATATTACCTTTTAGTCGCGTGCAAAATCTTATTTGAGACCGTTTTAAGTTCAAGACGACAACTTTGTGTATTTTCTTGGTTCATTTGATGATAGCTATAGCCTATAGGCCTATAGTGAGTAGTGAGTATGTTTAAACTGAGTATTATATTCTGGACGGATCAAATTGTAATTTCAAATCTTCAATTTATTTTGGTCTTGTAGTAGATGCATGGTTGAATGATTAACTGTTTCTTTCTTTGGGGAGATGAGATGTTTGATCTTAAAGAATATTGAGAATATTATCAGAGTCTAGCCGTTAAAATTCGAGTGAAATTTTCAAGGTCTCACGTTCAAGCCCATCCAAGAGCAATCCCTTGGGGGCTTTGGGGGGTTATTTATGATCTGTGATTATGCCTTTCGAGTCTCCTCGTAAAAATGGTGGTTAACCCGGTCCTCCCAAAAAATAATTGATTTGACACTAAAAGAGTTAACATGTTAGAGCGCCTTATTTGTGGATTAGATGAGACTATGAGAGTCATGAGATCACTGTATTTATTTTGAATATCTTCTTTGATGTGATGTGGGAATGTGTATCTTTACTTACGAATTGTAAATGATTCTGGGATGTTCACATGATATTATTTTTTTGAACATATTTTTAGTGGCTGAAAGCATATTCAATGAACAACTGTGGATTACAATGGACTAGACTAGAAGCATTAAAATCCCTGTTTGCTCGTTTCCCGTACATAGTAACCTTGTTCGTGTATTTAGTTGCTTTAGGCTATTGTATGATCAGTTTACTGAAATCAGGTTGAAGAAGGAAGGTATATATCGCGATTCGCGTGTGCTCTAGTTCCTCTAGACTATTTGCAAATTTACCGGAAGATAATGACGCTGTCAGTTGATGTCATATAGGTGTTTTACAGACATTCTTATATGGGTTATTGAGGTTTTCATGTACCACTATGTACCCTAGGGGGGTTCTCTTGGAAGAGGAAGGGCACTATACAGACATTTAGTGGACGGATTTGTTGTTCAGCTCAGCCACCACCTCCAGCTTGGCCTGGACGAGCAGTTGAGGAGTCTGGTCGGAAGACTTGGATTGGTCCAAAGCCTATATCAATAGTTGGATCTACTGGTAGTATTGGTACTCAGGTGACGTTATCTTTTTGTAGTGGCATTAGATATTTAGATGATAGGGAGTATAATTCTGCCCCTTCAAATTATTAAAGTCGAATACTTGACGAAGTTCTGTAGTCTGTATTATCGTTATATCGGCCTTGATTAGGGTGTATGTTCTATTTTACATTGACTTTTCATATTATCACGCGCGCTCGTGTTGGACTCTTGACATTCCTACATGGGTATGACACTTCAACTGTAAAGAAAGATAACCATCATGGACATTCTGTTTTAAACCAAAAACATGAGAATATTTCTTTAAAGTGCCAAATCTGACACTTTGACATACACCAGTATCAAATGCATCTGATCGAGTCTGAGTATCATAGTTATGATTTGTTTGTGCTCTGTTGGTTGTTGCTAATCAAGAACAGGTGCTTTGCAGACACTAGATATTGTTGAGGAGAATCCCGATAAGTTTCGAGTTGTTGCTCTGGCTGCTGGTTCGAATGTGACACTTCTTGCAGATCAGGTGATCCGCAAACTTTACCATTACTCCCTTAGCTTGAAATTCCCATGTTGATGATATCTGATTGAATTATGTTGGGTGTTCTTTTTGATGCTCAGGTTAAGAGATTTAAACCTGAACTAGTCGCTGTCAGAAACGAGTCCTTACTTGGTGAGCTCAGAGAGGCTTTAGCTGATTATGAGCACAAAGTGGAAATTATTCCAGGAGAGGAAGGTGTTGTTGAGGTAATAATCGAGCTAATTACTCTGCTTGTGAATGTGTTGTAATAACCTTTTTGACCGTGAACTTTTCTGTGAAATTTCAGGTTGCACGCCATCCAGATGCCGTTAGTGTAGTTACAGGGATAGTCGGATGTGCTGGGTTAAAGGTAAGCACAACGTCAATTGTTATATATTTGGATGCTATTCTTTGAATGAGGTATACATCTTTTACAAATCTGGGATTTTATGCTTCTGCTTACTTAGCCAACAGTGGCAGCCATTGAAGCTGGGAAAGACATTGCACTAGCCAATAAGGAGACCCTCATCGCTGGTGGCCCTTTCGTTCTTCCCCTAGCACACAAGCATAATGTTAAGATTCTTCCAGCTGATTCTGAACATTCTGCTATATTTCAGGTTAGTTTCTTTTTGTATGTGGATTATGAAATAATAAAGCAAAATTTCTCATCAAATTGGCCGCACTTGTTTTTATTGTCAAGTAACAATCATCAAAATAACTCGATCACTTTTCATAATGGATCATACGAAAACAGCCTTTCCATGTTGTTAACACAGGATTGGCTCAGCGTACATCAGAGTATGAGACCCTCCTTACCTTACTGTTGTAGGTAGCCATTGTGGCACTGGGGTATTGTAGATGTTGTCATATGTGCATAGTGGCATATGATCCTTTGGATGTGTTATATGGTGTTACTGTCTGGTTTATGTTGTTATAATTTGTAATCTTGAATGGCTTCTAAAAATCTCTTTAATTCCAATGTTGACATTTATTCAATGAATTTTGCCTGTCAGTGTATTCAAGGATTGCCGGAGGGTGCTCTTAGACGCATCATTTTGACTGCCTCGGGAGGTGCATTCAGGTTTGTATAATTGTATCTGCTATTGTGTATCCTGATCTTATCACTTGCAACAGTTAGTCTTCTGCGAGGCCAACTCAATTCGTTTAGGATGCCCATCCGTAAACCCTTTAACCTACTTAAATATATATAAATAACTGTCCTAAAAATCTATGATAAGGGTTAGTCTCATGATAATCTTGTCATGAACCCGTCTCCTGTGAGATTTTGCGCACCTGTAGAACATTCTCGCATCTTCTCTTTTAATTTCCACTTTGCAGTGTTGAATGTGTAACAAATTCGCAGATTGAGTTTCATCTTGTATTTCGCGCTCTTAAAAAAGATTTTGAGTTTCGGAATGTTGTGGCCAACGCGAGACATTCGGGCAACTCGCAGGAAGTTGCTTACTCTCGCTTTTCTTTTTTTCGTCTATGTTTTGAAAGGGATTTGCCAGTTGAGAAACTTCAAGAAGTCAAAGTAGCGGATGCGTTAAAACATCCCAACTGGAACATGGGGAAGAAAATTACAGTGGATTCTGCTACCTTGTTCAACAAGGTTGGACGGCTTTTTCTATTTGACTTTTGCAAAATACATAAAAAAAAAAAAAAAAAAAAAAAAAGAAAGAGGCCATACATTTTATTGATAGTTTCTTGTTTCTATTTGTTGCAATGTTGTCAGGGTCTGGAAGTTATTGAAGCACATTACTTATTTGGGGCCGAATACGATGACATTGAGATTGTAATTCATCCACAATCTATTATCCATTCAATGATTGAAACACAGGTATGTTATGATCTTTATTGCGATTCTCTCATTAGTCCATGTCATACGTTAATAAATCATACTCCGTAATTAATAGTAGCATGCAGTACCAGACCTATTCATCAACCAGTTTGCCTTAATCCGCTGAAGACTGGCTATGAACGAAGGGTGTTCTGACTAACAGTATTTCCACGAGAAGTATCATACAAAGTGAAAATGATGGATTTTCCTATTTCCCTCTAGTAGTGAATTAAGTGGAAATATACGAGTAAATGATGTACTCCATATTAGGCATGTTTTGAGGTAGTGCATGCTCGGACTATTAATGGTATTCAGATGACCCTAAAATTCAAACCGCGTAAACAAGGCCTGGGATTAACTTTTAAAGAGACTTTTAAGCTGAAAATCTCAGACTTTGGTTAGAAGTAATATCCGACACAAGGTAGTATGAAGACTAGCAGTAATACATGTACAGCAGGGTTGTACATAGAACATGTATGTTTGCATTTTTTTATCTTGAGAAGATGGTAATTGGAGTGTTATATCCTTGATTTATTTCACCCTGCTTTGGTAGGACTCATCTGTTCTTGCACAATTGGGGTGGCCTGATATGCGATTGCCTATATTATACACTATGTCGTGGCCTGAAAGAATCTACTGCTCTGAGACAACTTGGCCGCGGCTTGATCTTTGCAAGTAAGGATTCTGTCTCTTCTTGATAATGTCTGAGCTGTTGGTGATGGCACCTAATTTTGAGGGGTCCATAAATGCTGGTCATACCTTGAACACAAAAACAAAATTGAGATCTTTGTATGCATATAACAGCCTTGTTTCCTGTCATACACCTCATTTAACGTTAGTTATTGTATCTACGTTATATACATACAACAATCTTACACAAGACCAACGGAATTTTGAGTTGTTTAGAAATTCTTGGTTACGTTTGAGATTGTCTAAAATATGTAAATAACGCCATGTCCAAAGTGTCATCAAAGAGTGAAGCTTATAAAGCATATGAATTTACTGATGACGATTTTATCAAGGTTTCTGATAACTGAAGAGTTTTCCGTCTGTTATTTCGTTTCTTTTTTTCAAAAAAACACTACCCTACAATATCGAAAGTGCAATGCAGGCTTGGCTCATTGACATTTAAAGCTCCAGATAATGAGAAGTACCCATCTATGAACCTAGCCTATGCTGCAGGGAGAGCTGGAGGTACTATGACCGGCGTTCTTAGTGCAGCTAATGAGAAAGCAGTCGAGATGTTCATAGACGAAAAGTAAGTTAATCGCATGTCATTTCGTCTCCTCTGTCGAGTATTTCAGTATAACTCAATTTATGGTTGCATTGACAGGATAAGCTACCTAGAAATCTTCAAAATAGTGGAGTTAACTTGTGATAAACATCGGAACGAGTTGGTGAAATCACCCACCCTCGAAGAAATAGTGCATTATGATCTTTGGGCCAGGGATTATGCTGCTAGTTTGCAGCCTTCCTTTGGGTTAAACCCGGTTCCTGTTTGACAGCCAACGATTGCATCATTGCATGATCAATAGGGAGCCCTTCTCATTTCCTCATTTTCCAACTCTTGTTTTGCCAAGGCAAATTAATCTGTAAACCGTAAATTGTAGCACCGACTTCCGGTGAAAATCTCGGCCGGAAGGATAATTGGGTCTTGGAAATGAAGGGTAATGAATAAAAATCATATGTGGGTGTCATTAAAAATGCCATCTTCATTTAATAAATTTAATGGATTAATGAATGAGTTTTTACCATCTACTTTTATTTCTTTCGGCTTCTATTAAATCGTATTTCCGAAAATAAACCAGAACTTTGGTCATAAAATGTGATGTACTGTACCATTGATCTTAGGTCTTCGGTCTGGTCCGGTTCGATCCGGTCTTGGACCGATTCTCAGCCCTAGATAAGACTAAATATTAAAGCAGGAAGAGCTGTTATTTCTTTCATTTTCCAATACTACTCCCTTCGTCCCAATCATTTGATTAAAATATCCCTCATAAATACTTGTTCAGGAATGTTTATTCATCTAAAATAATGATGCCATATTTAAGCTTTGTAAAACGAAAGAGGATAACTATTGCTTCCACTTGCTTTTCGACCCCACCCGGGATATATCCCATATATTCAATAATAGGTGATTTCTATCATTTTCCTGCCAAAAAACATATATTCTCAAAAAGAGAAACTAATTGTAATTATTCATTCACTAAATAAGAAAACTATAATATTTCAATTAAAGTAACATAAAATTGATATAAAACTATAAATTGCTAAATCTTTTATTGATCTTATTATTAGATGATGAGTTGAGTCATATTCTGTAGGAAACCAAAACTAGAAATCGGTGTTATTACTTTAGTGAAAAAAAATAAAATAAAATATAAATTGAAACTCATTAGCTTTATTGTATAAAAAAATTTTAATTAGAATATATTTCAACTCATTACTTAATTCTCTTCACTAATTTTCAGTTCTAACTTTTATTTATCAAAGCAAAATACAATTATGTGAAATGTAAACAATTAAAAGGTACTAATATTATATAAATAATTTTATAAAAATATTAAATTTCAAGTACCGTTCATATAATACACCGGATCTAAACTAGTATTAGACCAATCGATTGTGAGAGGTAAAGGGAGAAATTGGAAGAGTAGGTGGGATCGGAGGAGAACGATGGATAGCAATCCTCACAATGAAATGGTCTCATTCAAATGCATATCATAATATTAAAACATATCATAATCATAATTACTTCATATATGCTCAATAAGTTTTTACCTACTTTTTTTACCAACTAGTTTTATCCATATGATAGTCCTAAACAACGGAGTAACAAAACTTAGCTCTTCAAAATCGCTTAAAAGAGTTTTAAAAAGTTATATCTAATATCATAAGGAAAATTTGTTCTAGCTTAATATCGAGTATGAGTATTGTTTTAACCAAGACTTTTTATAATCTTTTTTACTTTTACCCCTCTTTTAGCTCTCTAATACCGTTTGAAACAGTTTAAAAAAGGTTAGAGTATCTAATTTTACAAGAAATTGTTTGTCGTGCTCAATACGGAGTACGAGTATTATTTTAACCAAGACTTTTTATTACCTCTTTTATTTTCACTGTTTTTTAATATTGTCAGATTTTATGAGAGGGGAGAGGATTTCATAAACATACTTTGTATTATTGATAATATTGTGATATGATACAAATACATAATACTAGTATTTATAGTACTGCTCAAACTTAAACCTAGATCTAGAGTATATTCCGTCCTGACTTATTCTGCAAGACAATAATATAATACAGAGTATAACTTATATGATATATGGTATATTCTAATATACCATATCTCTTATTCCTTCCTAATAAAGATGGGTCTGAGAGAGTTTCATAAGTTACGATGGTGAATTGATTAAGTTTTGCATATAGATTAGCTTCCCTTAGTGTGATGAAAACTTTTCATAGCATCATATAAAGGCAAATCCATATATATATATATATATATATATATATGTACACATAAAATAGGCTTTTTTCGAGAGATAATAAAGCGTCCATATCATCTTTTTTTAATTTTAGGAAATTATATTATAAGTTCTTCCAAAATTATGACAAAGATACTCTGTAATATTTTAATATCAAAATTATATTTTACATAAAAGAATTGTTTGATTATCAATCTAACCAAAAAAGTATAATGCAAAATATTTAGAAACTTAGATATTTGGATTCATAGTGAAAAATGCTTTCATTTGAGTATAATTTTCGTATTATTTACTACTTCCCCATTTCCATTGAATTGTTTACATTTACTTTTTGTACAAATATTAAGAAAATGGGATATCTCTACTTTTCATATGTTTACTTACACAATTACTCTCACGGAAGTCCCTCATATTTTTGCACTCACCCACCGAAAGGTGTAAAAGTAGACAAGAGTATGTGTAGAGGTGGCAATCGGGTCAATCGGGTCGGGTTTGGGTCGGGTCATATCGGGTCAGTCACTTAAGTGATAAAAAAAAAATCGATATATAGAAACGTAAACAATCAAGCGGAGCGGGGTAAAATAGTAAACGTAAACAATTCAATAATGGTATGAACGAATTATTATTATTATTTTCTCATATTTTAATTATGATAAAGGATGATTTACTTCTTAATATGTTATTTGTCCCACATTGAAGAATTATGTAGGTGTGGT
>VHZZ01000239.1:118473-142205 GCA_009801015.1 Silene noctiflora
GTATCATCATATAATTATACAATTATTTAACATACACAAATATAATATAAGTAGGTTATATTTTGGAAACTATTAAAAGGTAAATAAATAAAGCTAGATTTTCAAAAGATATAATACTTTATAATTGTTTCGATTTGATTTAGTGAATATAGTAAAAGCAATTATGTTAGTAGTGAAAATAATTGTACTAGCATTGGATATAATAATATGTTAGTAATCACTCATTTGAATAGTCAAAGTAACTATATTAGCGAGGAGAGTAGTGAAAGTAATAGAAGCAACAACGGGAGTAGTGAAATTATCAATATTCATGTGGCAATAGTAAAAGTAACAATATTTATGGCGGGAGTAGTAAAAGTAATCGTAGTAATAATGAATGTAATAAAAGTAACAATACTAACAACAAAAGAAAGTATATATGAACAAATAGCTAACTATGCGATTTAAGTAAAATATTAATCGAGGGAGTAGTGAATTTATCTCATAATCTATTTAATCGTAATTTTAAGATATGACATAGAAAAATATATTAAAGATAAATTGATGAGTTATGCAACTTTAAAATAGTTTTATTTAATTGAAAATAAATTTTAATGGTAATTTTAAGTACTATATAGTTTTTAATCGATAACACTATTTGATAGACCCAATCAAGGAACTTTAATGTAAATATTATATAGTTTTTGACTTCTGGTTAAATTATAATATAAAAATGCCTTGGCGAAGAAATTTTATGGAAATTACATTAAATTAAAGTAATTATATTTAGAGAACACAATAATAAGGCGATTTTCCTTAAAATTAACATGTCTCACTTATGGTATTAATTAGTATCATCATATAATTACACATTAAATTAAAATTTAAATACTCTCCTTAAGATAATTTTCCTTAAAGGTTTAGCTCATACTATATAATTTATTAGATTTCAGAGATGTTAATTGTTTAAAATAGATAAATATTATGTTTTGCAAGTAATAGTAAGAACGACGGATAATGAAATTAACATTATTAAATGCGGGAGTAGTGAAAGAAACGATAATGACGGCGGGAGTAGTGAAAGTAACAATAGTCACAACAAATGTATTGAAAGTAACAGTAAGAACAACGGAAAAAAATATGAAAAAATAGCTTACAATTCAATTTAAGAAAAATATTTATTTATTTAGATATATATGAGTTTGATAAAATTAACGGGAATKGATATAACCGTAMAAATAGSGTGAGTAGTCAAAGAAACAGTAGTGAATATAATAGTATTAACACGAGATGTCGTGAAAAATAATAATATTGACTGCGAGAGTAGTAAATATGTCTCATAATTTGTTGATAAATTTTACATTTCAGTATAAATGTTAAACGCATGAGTTAAACAAGTTTAACATAAATTTGACGATAAATAAAGGTAGCGAAAATAAAATTTGACGATAAGTACAGGTAGCCTGAGCGGAGCCGGGCACCAAACCTAGTAACTACATAATACATGTGTAATGTCATCCATTAAGGACGAGGAAAAAATTGTATAATAGGGGTTTATAATAATGTATTGTGTGCTCTCTATTCAATGAAAATATAGAGATTAACAACATTTATATAAGTAGAATCTAAGTCCATTTTTTCTTGAGAAAATTGATCTTATTAATAGAGCTACTCGTTTTATCTAAGAATTTTTCACAGACAAATATTAATAATTTAAGGTATTTTATAAGTTTTAAGCAAATTTATGTTAAATGCAAGACGTAAAACATAAATTGTTGAGTAGCTAAAAAATTGTGGAAGTGATGACTCTTTTATGGTAGAGTATTCATGACTCTATTGAATATTACAACTAAATTAAGTTGTAAATATAAATTTCACATTTACATTGCTTTAATTATTAAAGGTTATTTATTGTTTTCTTTTACTTTGTTTTCCTCTTACTTAAGGTAATGTAATAGTGATGAGTTGGAGGGTAAATGAGTGAAAAAGCTTGGAATGCTTATGTGTCAGCAAGATGAGTGTTTAGTTTGCTTTATTATTATTATTATTATTATTATATATATATAGAAGATAATAAATTAAATAGCTGATGATTAATAATTAATTTACTCAATTATTGTTGAAATAAATCCATTTTTTGAGTGTGTATGGTTGAATTATTACGTATTTATTCGGTTGATAATAGCGTGTAAGATTATTATTGTACGCATGTAATCAAATTGTTAAAATCGTTAATACAATATAAAAATAGTGATAAATATGTTTTTTTTATTCCAAACAGAAGAGGAATTATTAATTCAAACAAAGTTAAGAGGAAAGGGAAATATATAAGTAATAAGTTTACTCTCATTTAGTCGCCTAAGGCCGGTAATTTACTTCTACTTCATCTGTCTCCGTCAATAGTTATTTGCGTTTGCTTTATTTTTCCCACGCAAAATAAAGTGAGAATCATGATCATAAATTCATATGATTTAAGTGACCTTAACAATATGAAAAACGATCTGTTTGGGCAACGTGAAAGACAATATTTATAAGATTTCAAATCTTTCGTAAGCCAAATTGCGTAAAAAATTCAAGTCAACTGAATCATTAGAGATATTTCAAACATGCTCAATTGTTCGCACCATATCAATTTTAATAAATCTTTGTTAAAACGGCCATTTAAGTGTAAAACGGATTATATACCATCCATTATTAAACAGATGAGACAAAATTCTCACCATTTCCCTTACTACTAAGAGAATAAAAGTTCTCAATAATTTTCCCTTCAAAAGGAATCTGGTTAAATAAGGAAATAAGACTATGTTTTTATTAATCTATTAGCTTTAATTAATATATTATCTTTAATCATTATTTTTAATTAAAAAATAAAAGAAAACTGGTATAAACCTAAAAATTCGTATATGAAAAACCGATAAATTAATACTATTAGTTTTGTATAAAAAAATTACCACGTACTTAATTCGTATTAAAAAAAACACATGAAATGATATTATTAATTTCGTGACAAAAAAAAATTATAAAATTATTTGAGAATATTTATAAATTGAAATCATTAGTTTTNTTTATCCTCATATTAAAATATGAAAAATTATTAATAATATCAATTTTAAATATATAAATAATACATTATAAACTAAATGACCTATAAATACCGCGTATGTATGTGCGGGATCCATACTAATTTTCTAAACAATCGATTTTATGTCATCTATTTAGTTATTTGACTAATTTCTTATTTAAAAGGATTGTATACACCTTAAACAAAAATTTGTGTATCGATTTCGTGATTCGTTCCATTGTACTGTATCTGATAAATTGGCGCAGAAATAAACGACAATGTCAAAGTCAATGACTAATAGCTATGAAATCTTTGTGTGGAAAACAAGGACGGGTTACTTGGTCTAAAAGGTTTCATGTGTCATTAAGCTTAAGCAAAGCGTCTCCTTTGTGACGGGTCGGATCCTTGTGACGGATAATGCTACTCACAAAACGAATAGGGGGGACAAGGTGGGGGCACCCCCATGTGCTTTCCTCTCTCCTCTCATGGGCATTTTGTGAGACAAAAAGGTATCCGTCACAAGCTTGTGACGGATACCTTCCGTCACAAATGAGAATTTGCCAAGCTTAAGTCACCCTCTCAATTATCCCTACAAATTATCATCAAATGGGCAGGTGAGTCGTGAGTATACAAGACTAATTCTAGTCTCTAGAAGATAAACAAATGTTATTAAGAGCACAAGGAATGTGTGAACCGGGAAAAACCAACATACATGCAAAATATGCTTAATACCTACGACATACTCCTAGACTTGTCAAAACTCGACCCGATCCAAAAACCCGACCCACCGACCCATTTTTAGGGTTACAAATCCGTTTTTTTCGACCCGTCCGTTTTAGCCGAATCCGAAATGATCCGTTATTTTAGGGTCGAGACCCGACCCGAACGGGTCGAACCGTTGGGTCAAGGATAAATCAAGTATTTTATATTTGAAAAAATTAGTTACAAAATTATTTTTTTATTATTAAAAATTACAAATACAATTAAAAAGTCAATTTTATATAACTTTGATGATACTTAATAATAATATAATTATTAAAAAAACTTTAATTTTATAATTATGTCAATATAGTTAATGTAAACGTTGAAATAACTAATGTAAACGTTGAATATGATTAAAATATTAATTTTAAATATGTTATACGTTTTTAAAAATTATTTTTTTAATTAAACAAATAAATTAAAAAAGACGTTAAAAATTATTTCTTGACCCGTATTCTGACCCTAACCCAACCCGTGACTCGTATGACACGACCCGTATTCTGACCCGACTCGTATGACCCGACCCGCCCGACCCGTTTAACAGGTCTACATACTCCTATTTCAATTATTTATTTAGGCGAGAATCGAACCCTCAACTTCATCATAGTTGGAGTAAGAGAACTCTTACCATTTGAATTAACTCTTATTCTTATGATATTTATATTATATTGAGTTAAATTGTTTTCGAGTGTCAAAAGGTGTCCAAACGTTAAAAATATTAATAGAAAGTGAGGTCACATATTTTCGAGTTTCGTTTTAGTGTTGGTGTCTAACTTAATGTTGGATGAGAAACATTTATAGAAGAAGTGTTCGTGCTTTCTAGCCTTAGTTGTTATAGTTTATTTTCCAATGATAAAGGTAGTGGAGGTAGTATCTATAATACTTGAAGGGAACAAATGAACTACCTCGTTGTCATTTGTTTACATATTTCATTAATAAGTGTTTCAGTTATTTATTTTCCTTTTTATATTGAGAATATTTTTTAAGACAATTTGATCATCCACATATCTCATTATTCAATTGTCAATTAATAACAATATCCACAAATGTCTTCTCCCCTTTCCTTAGTCTTGTGTCACAACTAAAGGTAAATAAATGACCGAAATGAAGGGAGTATATAACTAGTGAACGGAAATAATAAGAGGCATTTATTTATTATAATTTTCGAAATTACAATTGCAAATAAATACGACAAGGTATTTCAAAGAGAATTAATAAAAATGAGCAACTACGTATTGAAAAATTTAGCAACTTATAATTTATAGTTTAATACCCAATTTTAATTATTTTAATGAAAAAATCATAATTATGGATTGAATTAAAAGATTAGAGTTTAATTATAGAAATATATTTATTGAATAGATAATAATTTAATAAAAAAAAGTTTTAGTTATTTTCTTATTTAGCTAGAAGCTTTTTAGAGGAAAAACTAAGAAATTTTTTATGCTATTAATAGTAAGAGGGATTGCGAAAAATTACAAACTTAATCCGAACTAGTCGAATCCAAATTCTTAGATAGAATATTAACTAGAAAAAAAAGACCTAGATTTGACTCGTAATCTAAACCCAACTCGACTTGACCCAACCCAATCACTTGAACAAAATTTTGTAATTATGCTCAGTCCAACTCAATATAGTCCATAACACCTTTATATCAATAAAATACCCGAACTCGATCCATTATCGTCGCAGTTCAACCCGTTAATCCTCATCTATTGGACCCGTCTTTCTGGATCAAATAGATCCGGTTTACACCGATTCTCGTAGATTTCCAATTATACCCTCATCTCCTCTCTAAACCCTCTACTCCAGTACACACACATACATAAACCCTAATTATAATTACACCCAAAATCCCCAAATTTCACGACTCTAATTACACCGTTCCTCTTTCAGGAATCAATTCAACATTCAAAACCCAGATACGATATTCACAATTGTAGTCAAAATTAGGGTTCTTCGCTACAACAATGGCGGCTCCTGGTAATGGTGACCAATCTCATAAAGCTCATAGGACTAGACAAGCTGGTCCAAAGAAAAGGGTTAAATCTAGTAAGAAAAAGGGTGTTGATGATTCTGAAGATGCCAAAAATCCCCCTAAAAATCCCAAGGTTTGGTCGATTTTTAGTAATTATAGTGTTGCATTTTATGATTTTAGTACAACTTTATGAATTTTTGATGGTATGATGGCTATCCATTCATATTACGGGTTTCGGAAACAACCTCTTTGTGTTGCTAACATAAGTGTAAGGCTGCGTAAACCCGATACCCTGACCTCGCAATTTGAGGAGCGCTTGAGGCAGTGAGGCAATGTTGTATTGGTGTTGAGTTATATTATGAGGTGGGATGGCATATAGCTAGAACCCACCTAAAAATCGTATTCAGTTTGCGATTTGTTATCTTATTTATTTGTTATTGTATCGTTGCATTTTATGATTTTAGTAACGAAGTTTCGAACTTGTGATGGTATGATTGTGTGTTGTCAATAGTATAGGTTGGAGTATAAATATTTCTGTGGTTCCATTTGATGTTTTTGTATAAAAGTTTGCAACTTTTTGATGAATGCATGACTTTCAGGCATTTGGTTTCCGCTCAAATGTTAAAGCTAAGAAGTTGCAATCTCGTGCAATGGAGAAGGAACAGAGAAAACTACATGTTCCAAAGATTGACCGGAATATTGGCGATTTTCCTCCATTTGTTATTGTTGTCCATGGACCTCCTAAGGTGGGTTTCAGTTTCGTTGTGTGTGTGTGTGTGTGTGTGTGTTTGAAATATTTCCTGATGTTTTAGGTTAATGATGGATTCATTGTGTGAACTGGTGTAGGTTGGAAAGTCCTTGCTTATTAAATGTCTTGTTAAGCATTATACCAAGCATAATTTACCAGATGTTCGAGGGCCAGTTACTATTGTTTCAGGTTTATTCCACACTTTGCCATCAATTTTTTTTTATTTCCTTGATTGTTATTTACAATGAATTTTTTGTATGATAAACATATGGGTCATGCTCATTCATGGACATGATTTACTCAATCATGAACATAATTACCTATTTTGCCCCTCTCATTATTTATCTCTCTAAATATTTCAATTAAACCATTAAAACATTATTTAAAAAAATAAATAATCCACCACCAGTCCACTACCTCCCTCCCCCTGCCACCCTCGAGCGTCACCCACAACTGCCGCCACCGTCGCTCACCACCGCGTCCATCACCCGTGTCTCCCGTCGCACACCTACCACCATAATTCCTTCCCTACRRTTACCCCAGATSCACGACCRCCGCCCCATCRCCTATAGCCCCACTCCAACGCGCTACCCCYCGCCTTGCCCTCTCCTCTTTCCGGCGACCAGCCGCCCCTACCCTGGCCAGGCGGCAACCACTGCTCCAATAAAGCCCTAATTGCAAAATCAATGAATTTGTGTCTAGTTGATTTTGAGAAAAAAAATTGATGCATAGTTGATAAAATTAGGACTATTAATTGTTTAGTGTATGAATTAAGTGCATAATGAATGAATTTGGTAAGATTTTGTCAAATTTTCAGTGGAAGAGGAGAAGAGAGAAGAGGGGAGGATTTTTTTTTTTCTTATTTTATAGGAAAGGGTATAATGTGGAAAAATTATGGAAAAAAGTCCACAAAAGAGTAAAAGGTGTACATGAAAGAGCAACTACGTAAACATATTGCTTAGATGCTTTAGCTTGCGAATTCGGTTGGTCTTTCATTTATTGTTAGGTTAATGCATATCCAAGATTATTCTCTTTATCGTAGCTGTGTCATTGGTGAATGAAAGGGGTCCTCAATGTTTTTATAATATTGATAATAATAATGTTGATAATGAAAATAGCTGTAAGGTTGATAATCATAGTATATTTTTAATTTTAGGATGTCTTTGTTTCTTTTGTGCAGTAAAAAGACTTCATCTTTTACTGTCCTTAATAAGAGGATGTGTCTTTTTGGTTGATTTATGTACTGCGGTTGTTGGATCTCTAGTGTAGGAATCTTTGTAGGAGGTCTAAGTGCTAAGTAGGGAATCTTTTCAAATTTGTAAAACTCATTGATGCTTCTTTCTATTGCAGGTAAATTAAGGCGTTTGCAATTTGTCGAGTGTCCTAATGACATGAATGCCATGATTGATTGTGCAAAATTCGCTGATTTGGCTTTGCTACTAGTTGATGGGAGTTATGGCTTTGAAATGGTGGGTAATGTTTTTTTTTGTTTGTTTGTTATAGATCTTTGGATTTTGTTATCTGAAGTCCGTAGTGTCTTGAACGTTTTGTCAAATCTACATTACTTTAACTGGTAATATACTGTTTAATGATGGCACAATATGAAACTCAAAGTGAATCTCGTTTCCTTTCTCTCCTTGTTTTATGACTTTTATCACTTATCTGTGCTGCCAGACTTTTTATCTCATATATCGGTTTGTTTGTAGGAGACTTTTGAGTTTTTAAACATCATGCAAGTTCATGGATTTCCTAAGGTCATGGGAGTCCTCACGCACCTTGATCAGTTCAAGGATGTAAAGAAACTGAGGAAGACAAAACAGCGTCTCAAGCATCGTTTTTGGACTGAAATATATGATGGTGCAAAGTTATTTTACTTGTCTGGTCTTCAACATGGGAAGTAAGTACTCTTCAGTTTGTTGTCATTTCTCGCGCTGAAGTACAAAACGTGTGCTAGATAATCTAACTCACTTTCACTTTCTAAACAGGTACCTTAATCGAGAAATCCTTAATCTCTCAAGATTTATCTCTGTTATGAAGTTTCATCCATTGTCTTGGCGTACCACTCATCCTTATGTGCTTGCGGATCGTTTTGAAGATGTCACTCCTCCAGACAGAGTTCAGACGGACAAAAAATGTGACAGGAATGTTACAGTATATGGGTATTTGAGAGGCTGTAATTTAAAAAGGGGACATAAGGTAGGTGACTAATTTCTCCGGAATTTTGTTTCTTTGGTGTCTCTTTTAGCTGCTTGTATTCCTGTTCTCTTGGTCCTTGGTGTTCTTCACATATTCACCTGCTTTTTTGGCGGAATGAAGAACGGAAACTCTGCTTTGATGACATGTATAATTTCTGATAGGTACATATTGCTGGTGTTGGTGATTTCGACCTTGCTGGCGTAACTAGTTTGGCTGATCCATGCCCTTTGCCATCAGCCGCTAAAAAGAAAGGATTACGCGACAAAGAAAAATTATTTTATGCACCCATGTCTGGTGTTGGCGATCTCATATATGACAAAGATGCAATCTACTTTAACATAAACGACCATCTGGTACAGTTTTCTGAAGGAGCGGAAAACGGAAATTCTGTACAGAAAGGTTTGTCTATAGTTTCTAGCTCTACTCCTCTGCCTTGTTTTAATTGTAGATTCATTATTTTCACTTCAGGAGTGATTTTTGTTCATGTATTTAATTTCTAACATGCTTTGAAACCCTCGAAACAATTGTCTAACATGGGGTCATTTAGAAAAAGCCTCTTTGTGTTATAACACGGGGTAAGGTTAGTCTATCAACCCCCTTCATCTCTAACATGCTCTGAAATTCTTGAAATTTTTTTCATTAGGGTTTCATTTGGAAGTAGCTTTTTTGTGTTGTTAATACGGAGTACGGTTGGGTCTATCCGACCAGCTTATCCTGCCATCAGCGTGATCCTTTAAAACACAAGGTGATGCTGTTGATGTATCTAATCTCTAACATGCTTTGACCATTGTTCTTGTTTAACCAGGAAAAATTGATAGGGGTGTGGAGATGGTAAAATCACTCCAAAACGTGAAAAATCCTATTGATGAGCAGCTACAGGAAGGCCAGCTCAAACTTTTTAGTGGGAATCAAGATAAACATAAAGCTTATGTGGCTTCTGCTGAAGATGAAGCGTCTGGTTCTGATGGAGATACTGATAAAAGTGACTCTGATAAAAATGGTTTAGACTCAGATGATGAAAAAGATGGTGAAGAGAAGATGAGAAATAATGTGAAGGAACTTGCTGAATTTAGTGATGGTAGGATTAGAAGGAAAGCGATGTTTGAAGATGATGGCGATGCTTCTAAGGAGGTACTTGATACTTTATACAAGCTCTCTATACCTGCTCTGAATATATACTTTCATTATAACCATGCATTGCTCATGCTAGACTCCTTTTCATTTTCTATTTTGTCTCTCTTCTCTGTCTCGTGGTGGAAAAGCAGCAAGAATATCGCTTTATTGTCGTAATTTTTTACCTGACAAATCAAAAAGTGAGCTCTATGTGTAGGAAGAGCTTTTTTTGTATCTGCTCGTTTGTATCTAGCATACGAACGATTGTATATTTGCAATTTGCCATCTACATCTTGTTCAGTTTCTCATGTTGGCTGCCATTTGGGACATGTTTTTCTCAGAGGGTTGTAACTTTTAATTGTATATTGTATAATCATGCATCATATATGTAATAGATTAGCCATGTAACTTTTAATTTACGAAGTACATTAGAAAAAAAAAAAGGTTTTGGTACATTGTGCCTTCTCTTGGTTAGTATGTACTACAGACTCTTTATCGCACTGACTCTAATTTTTTTTTCTTTACTTTAGTTAATTGTATGATCAGAGTACTGCATATTGCAGGAATAAATTTTCAATGTGCATGACTGCTCTTTATATGGTGTCACGGTTTGTACCGTTGAGTTATTTTTAACTTGATGCACAAAGGGTCTTTTTAATTCTGAATTTTATGATCATAGTAAAAGTTAAATGCATAGCTGTGTTGCTTTGTAATCATATCTAAATTTTTTTAATTGTTAATTGCAGCTTTCTGATGATGATGGAGATGATGATGATGATGATGATGATGAGAAAGATGACATTGATGGGGACGGTCAACTAGCTGAAATATCTGGTTCAGATGATTCTGAGGACAATGAGGATGATGAAGGTGTGATAGGTTTCTTAGTATACATAACTCATCCTTTGCTGCTTCATAATTATATTCATATTATCCTTGGTCAGAACATGATTCTGCTAGTTTATCTCTACCAGGGAGTGTTCTAGCATTAAATGAGGGATTTTGATATTATGAAAAGGCTAGAAACCATACCTACTGGTATAGCTGTAAAAAGGTTGTTTTCTAATGTGAGAATGATTTCTATTTTGTTCTTTGTTTCTAATGGAAGTTCCTATACACGATTTTCAAAAAGTCTTGAGAGTAGTTAATGACTCTCATTTAGGCACGGTTAAAACTCAAGTGAGAGCCTTGAAGAGTAATAGGAGGCGATTGTTTGTGTGTTCATAGTTCTACATCAGACAGAGTTATGGACTACTAAATGAAGGAATTGGTTGATTGATAAACTCGGGTAATCACAAAGTCAGTTGATACCTACCTCATTAATTTGGCATGATATTCCTGAATTTGTGCCCTTCATGATCATTTTCTAAGGGTCATGATCTTTTGTTTGTTTCAGCTGCATATCTTTTGGCTTTGTGCCTTCCCCCTCTTTAACATTTGTTTATTCCCATAGATGAAGATGCTGGAAACGCTTCTAGATGGAGAGATTCCTTATTGGAACGAACAGTCTCCAGGCAGAATAATAATCTCATGCAGATTGTGTATGGGAAATCCACATCAAATTTGACTCCTGATATAAGTGAAACCCAAGCCAGCAGTGACGATGAAGGAGGCGATGATTTTTTCAGACCGAAAGGGGAAAGAACAAAGGTTTGTTTATGAATGCCACATGTGTTTTTGATCAGATTAGTAACTGGCTTTTTCTCCTTGGGTGATGCATGTTCAAATGTTTGACAAGATTTACTTTTTTATATTTTGAACAGAAACTGGCAGACAATGTCGGTGTTGGAAATGTTGATAATGATGATTGTTCAAAATTTGCTAGTACTTTGAGTTTCAAGAACTGGCAAGATGACAAGCTTGTGGAAAGCATCCGAGATCGATTTGTCACTGGGGATTGGTCTAAAGCTGGTCAAAGAGCTCATGAATCTGAGGCTAACAACGATGATGATGAGGATGATGTATTTGGCGATTTTGAAGATGTAGAAATGGGTGAACTTGATGCTCTCAACTTGACTGGGGACAGTGGCGCAAAAGAGAATGAAGATGATGCAGCAATTGAAATGCGGAAGCTAAAAAAGCTCGCTCTTCGTGCAAAGTTTGATGCACAATATCCTTTTTCAGTTTTTATTCAATTGCTCACACTTTCCTGCTTTCCTCTATTATTCGCTTGAAATTTCTCTCTTTTTGCATGGGCACTTCTCCAGGTTTCACCATTATTTGGTATTATCTCCTGCTTGCACTTAACTTTGTATTATATATAATATTTAGATGGAGATGAACCATATGTTCTCTGCCCATACCCTTAAGAATACTCATATTGTTACAGGATAAATTCAAAATAATTTTTGATCCCCTCAAACTTTATTTCCGTTGTATTTGTATTTGTTTGAGTGGGTTCTGGATGTCACTATTCTTTGGTCAAGGATGTATGGACCGCTTTGTATTAAAATTTTGGGGTCATTCAAGTTCTGTTTTAATTGCTTGTGGTGAGCTAATATAATGGATTTATTATTGTTTACCTTAATTTGAAATTACATACAACGGATCTGGATTACCCGATGAAGATGTAGATAATGAAACTGCACCAAAGTCTGATCATAATAATACTGGTGAAGGTGATCATTATGATAAGGTGAATGAATGCATTCTCTCAGAAACTAATTTTAAATTTGGAGTTTTTTAAGTTATTAACCGGAACATGACACTTAACATCTGCCTCTGCATTTGTAGCTGAAAGAGGAAGTTGAGCTTCGACAGCAAATGAATTTAATTGAGTTGAATGATCTAGATGAAGACATGAGGATAGAAATAGAGGGATTTAAGACAGGGACATATGTCAGATTGGAAATTCACGGCGTTCCTTATGAGATGGTGGAATATTTTGATCCCCACTATCCTATCCTAGTGGGAGGAATAAGTCTCGCTGAGGAGAATGTTGGATACATGCAGGTCTGTAAAGACATATTTACTCTCCTTCTGGTCATGTTCATTACACTACGTATTCAATTTGTTGCATTCAGGATACATATCGCCTTTTTTCAGTCATACCCTGTATTTTGTTCATGAATCTTGGTTGTGTACATCCAAATCCTCCCTTGCCCTCAATTGCGGGAACCCTTGAGGCAGTTTTTTAACAGGAAAGGGGATACATTCGTGACTGAGCATACGTTTAAACATTCATGTTGTTCTCATCCTTCTCTTACAGGCCAGGATAAAGCGTCATAGATGGCATAAGAAAGTTCTGAAGACAAGGGATCCAGTTATTGTCTCTATGGGATGGAGACGCTACCAGACGCTACCTGTCTATGCAATTGAGGATTCCAACTCACGGCTTCGTATGCTGAAGTACACCCCTGAACATATGCACTGTCTTGCAATGTTTTATGGCCCTCTTGCTCCTCCAAATACTGGAGTTGTTGCTATACAGAACCTATCAAACAACCAGGTTAGATTTCTTTTTTGCCCTGTAAGATATTTTCCCTTGGGGGAGGTGTTTGTGGGATTCCAACCTACTTCATGACTCATGAGTTGTCACTTCGAATACAAGCCCCACGAGCTATTTGCCTTAGCTCTTCAGTGTATTCACACATATTCTGTTTTTTTTTTTTGTTTTTGTTTTTTTGTTGTTGTTGTCATTTACATTCCACTACAGCCCGTTGTTATACCCTGTCTCTTGACGAGTGGTTGTTACTTTCGGGTTGGACCTTTCATCATTTTTAAAGTATTATCAGGAGAGGTAAGGGAAAGGGAATGGAAGGAAGTAAGGAACAGTAGGAAATAATTCTTTGAAGATTGTTTGATTGGTAGTTTGCTACTCAATTCTTTGTGAAATGTTCAACTATTTCCTAGTGTTTATTATTCCTGATTCTGCGTTGATTTTTTTTCCTCTTTATCTTTTGTCATGGAATTGCTCAGGCTTCATTTAGAATTACAGCAACTGCTGTGGTACTGGAGTTCAATCACGCCGCTCAGATAAAGAAGAAAATCAAGCTCACAGGTTATCCTCAAAAAATATTCAAAAAGACGGCTTTCATTAAGGATATGTTTACTTCAGATCTTGAAGTAGCCAGATATGAAGGTGCAACAATCCGAACTGCTAGTGGAATTCGTGGAAGAGTTAAGAAGGTAGGGTTTACACAGATATAGTCCCTCTAAAATACTGGATGTTCTAAGACATTAGCACACTATCTTTAGGAAATGGTCTGTTGATTTCTCGGGAAGAATTCTACCTTATATTTTTCAAACTACCTTATATTTATTTCTTGCATCTTATATCATTGGTAGGTAAATTAGTCAAATTTGCCCCAAAGTCTCAACTCTCTTGTGCACCATGCAGTTCTTCACTTAGATTTTTAATGTTCATACTCTTAAAGATGATAGATATCTACCAGTATTAACCCTTACGGACTAAGAATAAAAGAGCAGCATAAGCCTGTATAGGAAATGGTCTGTTGATTGTCATTTGCGTTGACCGTCACATGGTGGTGATTCCCCCTTTGAAAAACCTCCAGCTGGTTTACGCTTTTTCTAGAATTATTTGGTCTTGGGGATAAAGATGTTACTCCAAGACCTGGTAAAGGCAAACTTAGCATGTTCTTTAAGCCGACTTATATGAATGGAGGCTGTATTTATCAATATGCTGTATAATTTGATTTGGGCTTTCAGTTGATGCCACAAGTTTTGTGGTTTTGTAGGCTGCAAATGAACTTATTGGACAAAAAGGAAAGGATGGGGGAATCGCAAGGTGTACCTTTGAGGATAAGATCCTCATGAGTGACATTGTTTACTTGAAAGGGTGGGTTTCAGTGGACATCCCCAAGTTCTTCAATCCATTGACAACTGCTTTACAACCTCGTGATCAAATTTGGCAAGGAATGAAAACTGTTGGACAGTTGAGAAACGAGCAGCATCTTTCAGTACCAGTCAACAAAGATTCTGAGTACAAGGTAGAAAAACATGGGATGTTCTATTATGTGTCCCGTCCCATTCCCTTTTCATCTTTTTCTTTTATCTCATTGCATCTTGAGGTGTGCGTGTATTCAATGACAATTCTAAAGGATGATTCGTGTCGGCCAATCTCAAACCATTTTGGGATCAAGGCTTTGATGTTGTTGTAACTGAATCTTTTATACTGTTTCCGGTTGTGATGGATTGCAGAAAATTGAGAGAAAGAAAAAGGTATTTAATAAATTCTCCATCCCCAAGGCATTAGAGCGAGACCTTCCGTTTTCATCAAAGCCGAAAGATATCCCGAAGAAAAGAAGCCGGGGTGGAAATAGAATTGCTATTGTTCCAGAACCGAGTGAACGAAGAATCAGCAAGCTGCTTCAACATATCCAGCTTATGCGTCATGAAAAGGTATGACTTCTTAAATGCTACTGTCCAAAACTGTTAGCGAGTCAATAGGACAATGGATGATGTCTTGCTTTATGCTAGAGGTGAATAGGTGACCATGGGCAGACCTGTTTTGGAACGATCCATGGCAATTTAAATTTTGTTTGGGCCATTTGCAAACTAACTTTGTGTGTTCTCAACACAAACCTAAGAATGTCGACGTTCGACCCCTTTGGCCACAAAATTCTTGTTCCCTCAATCTACCCATTTACTTTTTGGTGGTCAAACCTTAAAAACTTCGATCGTAAATATAGTAAATAGTATGGAACTTTGAAAGATGAAACTAGCATATTTACATTTATTATGAAGTCATTCATAAAATTATATTTTTGTAAAATAAGGTCATGTATAATTCTTTCAACTTGTTTTTTACATCATCTGGAAAACATGTTCAATACTCCAATTCATGCATAATTCTTTCAATTTATAACAATCCTGATTTTTTGAAAATATTGAAAAAACGACGTGGACCATACACACGTATCGTCAGTCTGTCTTTGTTTTTTCTTATAAGTACGTTATGCTTTCAGCTTAAGCCCAACAGAAATGACATCTTACGGAGTATCCATTTAATGTTTGGTAATATATTTGGAAAGTCGAGTTTTAACTCTCATTAAACGGTACTCAACCGTG
Source organism: Silene noctiflora (assembly GCA_009801015.1). Classification (NCBI taxonomy): domain Eukaryota; kingdom Viridiplantae; phylum Streptophyta; class Magnoliopsida; order Caryophyllales; family Caryophyllaceae; genus Silene; species Silene noctiflora. The sequence goes on from VHZZ01000239.1 coordinate 134,341, forward strand.
GGTATTGTACAGGAAAAGAAGCGGAAACAAAAGGAGGCAGAAAAAAGAAAAGAGTATCAAGCACGGAAGGCCAAAGAAGCAGAGATTCGTGAAAGGCTACAGAAGAAGGAGCGGAAAGAAAGATACCGTGAAGAGGGCAAAGCTCAAAAGAGAAGGCGTACATCTCAAGACTAGTATGGGTTATTTTGATTGAGTCATTTCCCTGGATCCAGGTCAAGTTTTCGGTCAGAATGGGTTAGAAGCTGCAGTCTCGGGTTGTCCAGTGTGTCAGGTCAATTGTTGACAGATCTACTAATATACCCGATTGCTTCCTCTTGACAACGTTATTTGCGCAACACTTCATCATCAATCATCAAGTAATCTACAGTTTTAAACTTCCTTTAGTGTCGGCTTCAAAATCTGGGATAAATTATACATTCACAGCTGTTTTAGATTTTAGTTCCAAGTTACCCAAGTATCAGGGTGGTCTTGACGACAAATGTAATATATAATGATTATTGAAGAAACTGCGGAAATACAAAGGAGTACGGTTGCATTCACCAGTGGTCTCTGAAGAGATTATTTCACATTCTAAATTGTTTGAAGTATATTCGCCCTCTTAACATCAAATTCTAAACCAGTCGTTTAACTGGCATTTGCATGACTCTAAGTAAGAGGGTTGTATATGCATCGATTTATTCTTGTGTTTTATGCTTTTATTCACTCGTACCCCAGAGTCGGAGATTGCTTAGACATGGCAAAATCAACCCTGATTAATCCGACTCCAAAAGGTTGACCCGAGACCGAAATTAACCCGAACTACCACACCCGAATGACACCTGAAACTCGAATTGATCCGAGCTTTCATGGACCTGTAACAGACTCGACCCGAAATGACCCGATCCGAAACCACTCAACCCGAAAATGATCCGACAAAACATAACTTTAATTGACCCCAAAAGACTCTAAATACCTTTATTTCTCTTAATCTTGAATCGAAAGTGACCCGATCGGTAACCCGACCCATTTGACCTGAAACAGATCCGACCAACAAACCCGAAACAGACCCCTAACTTGAAATAACCCCACCCGAACTAGCCTGACCCGAACCCGATACAACTGACGTGTTTGCAAGGTCTATTTTGGGCCGAAATCAAATAAAGGTAATTCCTTACGCAATTCTGGACAAGTGGTAGAAAAACGGGAAGAAAAAGAAATGGGGCCCGGTACAACTTCTTTGAGGGCTCAAATTGAACTGTATAATGAACGGTTTTGGGAGACTTTAGGGTCCCGGAATAAAAATGTTCGGAAATTGAAATCAGGGTTTCTTGAGTTAGATAAAGAGGTGAGACAAATTTTGAGAAGTAACGATGGTTATTTAAGGGTGCTGGTATATGATAAACCAGCCTCGGCCGAAAATAGATCATCGTGTAACAACGATGTATACTTGTGTTTTGGGCATAAAATCGGATAAGGTATCTCTTGAACAGACCTCAAACACGTGATAAAAAACCGAGAGAAAAAGAAATGTCGTGTAATAGCGATGTATACGTGTTTTTTGGGCATGAAATTGGATAAGGTATCTCTTGAACAGACCTCAGACACGTGATAAAAACCCGAGAGAAAAAGAAATATGACTCGGCACGACCTCCCGAACGGCTCAAATTAAAGTGCATAAATGTATAATATACAGTTTTCAGTGATTCCCGGGTCCAGGAACAAAAATGTTTGTAAATCAAACGGAGAGTTCCTCAGGTCAGATAAAACAACACAAATTTAGAAGAGAAACTAAGGCGAGTTAAGTGCGTCTGTTTGCGAAAAACGAGTCCGGGCCGAAAATCGGATAATAAAAAAAAAGGGAGTAATACTAGTTGTTTGGCGCTGAAATCAAATAGGGTAATTCCTGATGCATCCCGGACAAGTGGTAGAAAATCTGGAAGAAAAAGAAATGTGGGCCGGTACAACCTCCCGAAGGGCTCAAATTGAAGTGTATAATGCACGGTTTTGGGAGACTCTCGGTTCCCGGAATAAAAATGTTCGGAAATTGAACTGAGGGTTTCTCGAGTTAGATAAAAAGCCCGCACAAACTTTGAGAAGCAATGATGGTTATTTGACGGTCTTGGTATGCGATAAACTAGCCTCAGTCGAAAATCGGATTATCGTGTAACAACGATGTACTCTTGTATTTTGGGCATGAAATCAGATAAGGTAGCTCTTGAACAGGCCTCAAACACATGTTAAAAACAGAGAGAAAAAGAAATGTGACTTGGTACGACCTCCCGAACGGCTCAAATTGAAGTGTATAATACACGATTTTCGGTGGTTCCCGGGTCTCGGAACAAAAATGTCCGAAAATCAAATTGGGGGTTTCTCGGATCAGATAAAGCAGCCACACAAATTTTGAGGAAAAACTAAGGTGATTTGAGGGCGCCTTTATACAAAAACGACGCCTGATCGAAAATCGAATAATCGTATAAAAAAAGCGAGTAATACTTGTTATTCGGGGTTAAATCGAATAGGGTAATTCCTGATGCGATCCCGGACAAGTGGTAGAAAATGGGAGAAAAATAAATGTGGGCCGGTACGACCTCCTGGAAGGCTCAAGTTGAAGTGTATAATACACGGTTTTGGGAGACTACGAGTTCCGGAATAAAAATGTTCAGAAATTTAACCGAGGGTTCCTTGAGTTAGACGAAGAGGCCACACAAACTTTGAGAAGCAACGATGATGGTTATTTGAAGGCGCTCGTATGCGATAAACCAGCCTTAGTCGAACATCGGATCATCGTGTAACATCGATGTATAGTTGTGTCTTGGGTATGAAATCAGATAAGGTACCTCTTGCACAGACCTCGGACTCGTGATAAGAAACCAAGAGAAAAAGAAATATGACTCGGCACGACCTCACGAACTGCTGAAATTAAAGTGTATATAATACACAATTTTCAGTGATTCCTGGGTCCCAGAACAAAAATGTTCGGAAATCAAACAGAGGGTTCCTCCAGTTAGTAAAGCAGCCACACAAATTTTGAAGAGAAACTAAGGTGATTTGAGGCCCCTGTAAACGAAAACGACGAAGCCCGACCGAAAATCGGATAATCGTAAAAAAAAATAGGGAGTAATACTTGTTATTTGGGGATGAAATCAAATAGGGTAATTCATGGTGTAACCCCGGACAAGTGATAGAAAAACTGGAAGAAAAAGAAATGTGGGCCGGTACAACCTCCCGGAGGGCTCAAATTGAAGTGTATAATGCACGGTTTTGAGTGACTCTCGGGTTCCGGAACAAAAATGTTCAGAAATTGAACTCAGGGTTCCTCGGGTCAAATAAAGCTGCTACACAAATTTTGAAGACAAACTAAGGTGATTTGAGGGCGCCTATATGCGAAAAACGAGGCCGACCTAAAACCGAATAATTGTAAAAAAAGGGTAGTAATACTAGTTATTTGGGGCTGAAATCAAATAGGGTAATTCCTGATGCATCCCCGTAAAAGTGGTTGAAAAACTGGAAAGAAAAGAAATATGGGCCGGAACAACCACCCGGAAGGCTCAAATTGAAGTATATAATGCACGGTTTTGGGAGACTCATGGGTCCCAGAACAAAAATGTTCAGAAATTGAACTCAGGGTCCCTCGGGTTAAATAAAGCGGCTACACAAATTTTGAAGAGAAACTAAGATGATTTGAGGGCGCCTCTATGCGAAAAACGAGGCCTGATCGAAATCGAATAATCGTAAAAAAAACGGAAGTAATACTTGTTATTTTTGGTGAAATCGAATAGGGTAATTCCTGATACGATGCCGGACATGTGGTAGAGAACTGAGAGAAAAAGAATCGTGAGCCGGTATGACCTCCAGTAGGGTTTAAATTGATGTGTATAATATATGGTTTTGGCAGACCCCGGGTTCCGAAATAAAAAATTTCGGAAATTTAACCGAGGGTTCCTCGAGTTAGATATAAAGAGGCCACATAAATTCTGAGAAGCAACTATGGTTATTTGGTGGTGGTGGTTTGCGATAAACCAGCCTCGATCGAAAATCGGATCATCGTATAAAAGCGATCTATACTTATTTTTTTGGGCATGAAATCGAATAATGAATCTCTTGAGCATATCCCAGATATGTGATAAAAACCGGGAGTAAAAGAAATTTGACTCGGTACGACCTCCTAAACGACTCAAATTGAAGTGTATAAATGAATAATACACAGTCTTTCGGTGATTCCCGGGTCCCTGAACAAATATATCCGGAAATCAAACTGAGAGTTCCTCGGTTTATAAAAAGTGACCACAATTTTTTTGAAGAGAAACTGAGTTGATTTGAGGGAACCTGCATGTGAAAACGAGTCCCAACCGAAAATCGGATAATCGTAAAAGAATGGATTAATATTTGTTATTTGAGGCTGAAATGAAATAAGTTATTAATGTAACACCCCCACACTCCAAAGTGCCTTACCAAGGCCACCTCGAGTATAAAGGTGTTACCATCTCGGTTTCCCGAGGCAATGATAATCATCAGACAATAAATAAACATATTTAAATAATAGTTTAACCGATTACATCAAAACTGTATAACCAGAAATACAAAAACCCAAAAGATAAATTCAAACTCATATCTAAACATTAGCTATTGATCTCTGACACAGCGGAAGCCTCTATCTCGTGATGATCACCCAGCCATCCCATGCGCATATAAGCCATACCTGCTCAACAACTGCTCACCATCCCCGAATGGATCATCACAGATTACACACACACATAATCGGGGTCAGTTACTGATAACCAAAAGCAATCAAAGGCAACATCACATCCACACCACACACCAACTCCTCCATCACTCCACATCACTGACTACACACCCAAGGTGTGTAGCCCTGCCAGTGGGGGACCATAGCCGTTCCCACCTAAGTCCCGCTCATCTTATCCGAGCGATGAACCCTGTTCCTTAATGTGCACATCCCCTCCCGTGGCGGGTTCCACGGAGGGCGAATCAAGGGCGTGAAGCCACTTCCGCAAGTGACTCCACTTCCGCAAGTGACTCCACTCAGTCGAGGACGCACCTCGCAACACACCACACCACCATACCACCACCAATCTCCGCATACAAACCACACAACATACACAATACAATAATCAAACCAAAATGCCAAACAAATCAACAACTGAGTAGGGAAACCCTACTTGAACAGCAATCGCCACGTATCAATCAATGCTCAGAAACGATCCTCTACGAATTCGCCTCCTATATGACATACACTTACATAATCACAAATCACCCTCAAAAACCCCCAAACACCCAATTAGGGTTTTAACCATCATCAACCAAAGGACACAAAATCATTATTTAAAACTTACTCTCGAGACAAGGAATGAGATGACGCAAACGACACCGAAAATCGACGACACAAGCTCCTGGATTTGCAAATAACGCGAGAGAGGAAAGGCAACGATCTCCCTTTTGAAAGGATTTTGTGAAAGTATGTATTATGATTAATGAGGGAAACCGTCAATTGTAATTAACATATAATCTCGCGTTATTAACAAAGCCCAAAAGATTAAACCCGTAAGACAGACTTACTCGATCGAGTACCCCGCCTACTCGATCGAGTACCCATCAGGCAGAGCCTGATTCCAAAACTGATATGACTTACTCGACAGAGTAAGTCCTACTCGATAGAGTAACTCTAGGCACAGAAAACCGTAGTATTACAATTAATTCCTGACGTGACCTCTGGACACGTGGTAGAAAAACCGGAAGGAATAGAAATGTGTGTCGGTACGAGTGTACGACCTCCTGAAGAGCTCAAATGTAAGTTTAATTCACGATTTTGGGAATTCCCGGGTCCCGGAATAAAAATGTTCAGAAATCGGACTGAGAATTACTCGAGTCAGATAAAGAGGTCAGACAAACTTTGAGAAACAACGAAGGTTATTTGAGGGTGCAGTATTAGCGAATAATATCCCATATGGACTCATATGGGATAATGACTCCATATGGGATAATATTAAGATATTATAAAAGAATATTAATGAGATATATTCTATGTTTCGGAATAAGTTAATTTTAATTCTAGATAATGACTGCATATGGGATATTTTTTCCTAATATGCAGGTATGCGATAAACTAGCCTTGGTCGAAAATCAGATCATCGATCGCGTAACTGATGTATGCATTTTATATTCACTTTTCTTACCATTTTGACACACATTTCTATGCACATTAAATGCTCTTAGGAGTTATTTCAGCGTCAAATTCTCCACATTTGCTACTTCGGTGTATTATTGGTTTTGCAGTAAACAACCCTTGGTTGCGCATTTTGAGCCGATTCTTAAGCACATGGAGATTTGGAAGAGCTATAGATCGTATTTCCTACTGCTAAGGAAGCTTATCGTACATTTGAAGAGGTTAAGGGTTGAATTAGACCCTTACTTGATAATTGGTGATAGTTTGGAGTGATATTACGAGCTCCACATTACTAGTGCCTACTTTAAAGAGCCATAACTCGAGTTATACAAATGATAATCAAGTAATTCAAATTAGCGGTGAAACTTTATCCTGTTAGCTTTCTAACGCCACCGAAAACGTCCATTTGTTCCAACTAATGAAGAAATGACGGCCGTTTGAAATTCAGTGCGCGTTGCAGGAAATGCGCAAAGACAAATAGTCGATCGACTGGTGTTTTTGGTCGATCGACTAAGTTCAGCTTGACATGTTTGATTAGTCAACTTGGTCGATCGGCTAAAGTTATTTATCAGACGTTTTTACTCGTGGCTTTGGCCCATTAGTTACTTAATTACTCTAACTTTTTAACTGAGTATTTAAACTAGTTTTACTAAACATATTAGGGCATCTTGATTTTTCTGCAAAAACTCTCCTTACGTCTCTTTACTCTCAACTTTTGGACCTGGAAACTTGTAATTATTTCCTTTATTCGGTAATTCAATCAACCCTTATTCTTAATTTTAATTCTTTCCCTTTATTCCTCTTTTTCTCCTGTTCTCTTTGTTTCTTTTATCATACGTTTATTTGCTATTCTTGTATTTTCATTATGTTTAATCTAGTTATCGCTATTATTGTTAATTTCGCTAGTTTCATTATGCATAGCTAAATTTCTTATGCTAGGATTTAGGGGAACCACAGTTGTAGGACATTTTTAAGTTAGGATATTAGGGCTTGCATTTTTACTACGCTGAATTGTTAATCGCGGCAATTATATGCATGTGATTAATTGACCATATTGTTGAACCTTGACTTGGATCGAGAGATTGGAAGGGGTAAAGACTTGCTACGAACAATAGAATACCCTAATTAAAGCAAGAGAAAATTAGAAGTATCCTAGGGTGAATAGTGGACCGAGAGGACCTGTTCATTACCCTTCAGACCGTAATTGTGCTGACATTTGATCCTACCGTAGACCGTTATAGACCGTGGTGAACCGACAATCCTAGCTATTTCCCCCTATATTTGTTATACTCATTCTTTTTTTTAATCCCTTTTACTCTTTATTTCACAACTCGATTGTCTCCCTGTGGATACGATCCCGACTTCCTTTGCTGCATTAATTTAAACCACTTAAATTATTTTATTTTTTTGAAAGAAAGGATCAATTCATTAATAAATAGTCATACGACATCTACAACATGTGTCAAATTTGACCGTATACAAATCGATTAAAACCAAATAAAATAAAATCTCGTTCAAAGAAAGATCTGTAAACTTGAATGGCTCCAGGACACGTCCTCTATCATATCACCGCAAACGACTTTTCACAAGAGGATCATAGAATCTTGAGTCTTGACGAGAAACGATTTCATCTGACCAAGTTGAGTGCAACCAACAAACAGACAACATATGTAATACCATATAACGATCCATTACGAAACTGATC
>VHZZ01000239.1:154397-214938 GCA_009801015.1 Silene noctiflora
GTGCTTTCCAAGCATGAGATTCTTGATTAACTGTACTTTGTTTGGCCTTTTTTTATTAGTTTTTACCTTTAATTTCTTCAAAAGAAGCATCGGGATAGGGGAGTGCGGCCGAGGTTGGCCGGCGGGAGAGAAGGTTGACGACGACTGATCGGAGGTGGTGACTAGAGGTGGTGATGGGAGATGAGAGAAGAGAGGAAAAAATTGATTGGGTGAGGATGAAAAAATGACAAGGGTAATATTGTAAAAGTCGTATGTGAAAGAGTAAAATCCGTATGTGAAAAAGCACAAACTTATGATATATTTAAAATAAAACTCAAAAACTTTAATATAAAACTCAGAAAATAAATATTAAGAGGTACTACCTCAGATGTATAGTCCTTAAACTGGTGTTTTCCATATACAATCAAATAATCCTTGTGATGATTGCTCATAAGGACTTAGGATCACTTAACGGAGAAATTACGATAACGCTATATCACCCTTCTAATCTAAGTTCTAACAATCGATATACACGTCGACCCATTTACAATAAACGGGTAGTAATCGAACATTTCAAAATCTATCTAGTACCCTTTTCACTTGAAAAAACAAAATGATAAACAATCAAGTCTTCTATGTGTATCATCTTATTTCTTCAAATATTGTTGTCGTAATGTCGTCCTACTCGCATTGTTAGTTGTTATTGTACGTGGCTCCCTCGGAAATCAAACGACATCCTGAAATCCTGTGGAAGGGAAAACAAAAGAAGATCGACTTTAAATTAAATCGGACCATCATTTGGTATCGTCTTTATCATTATCGTTGAATTGAATACACAATCAAACCCGGTTGAATTAATAGAATGGTTCTAATTAAAAATTGCAATTAAACAAATTTAAAGAAATAAATCAAGGAGCTCACCTTGGTGCTTTTAAATGATCTAATAATGGCGATCAACATCTTATCCCCGGCTATTTGTCTCACTTTTTGTATCAATTCCGGCCTCGAAATTCTCCTCTCCTATTACATGGAAAAAAGGATAAGTAACCCTCCAAAAGAAATCCTCTTTACTAAGAGCTAAAAACACGAGTTAACTCAAGTATTAAAAGTTTTCTTACTCCTACCGTGAGGTTAAGAGAAAACAAAAATTTGAGCTAAAAAGTTCCGGAATAGAAGATTAGATTTTCTTATAAATACGACTGAGGTCTGTTTAGTAAAACTAGCTGAAAAAGTAGCCGAAACCTCGTAAATGTCAATAAAAACTTACCCTGTAATCCTTATGATACTTGCTGATCAAGGTAATGGCATCTGGTGCTAAAAATCTCCCCAAAATTGAAGTCAATGCTTGAAAAGAAATCCATGGAGACCTTGGCATTCTCATCACATTTTTCATCCTAGAAACAATCCCTGAACAAAAACAACAAATCACCATAATTAGCCAATTACGCAAATTATACTATTAGACCGTCATATGTCATAATAGGCTACGACTACATAAAAATGACCATTATATGTTAAAACCGACCACTTTTTACTATTTATTGTGAATTGATCAATTTTTATCAGTCACAGCATACGGCAGTCGCACATGTCATTGGCATTGCAATAACTAAGATTAATATTAATAATGTACCTGTGGAAGATAATTGAGCTGCTTTATTAACTTTGAACGTAACAACAAATTCGGGCAAAATGTGTGTGTTCATGCTGGTACTCCAAATTATATACTTCTTCGGATTATCATACGAATCGGTCCCTGAATCGTACTTGTTTGAACTCGGGTGTGTTTGACCTGACCCGGGTTTAATCAATTCGGATCGTCCAAGTAATACTCGACATAGTAACATATGCTTTAACCCGTCTTCATCCTCCACCGAATCCTCCACGCTATCAAAAACAAAAATTAGGGTACTATTATGATTCAAAAATTAACACCGTACTGAATTTCAATACAAAAGTTTCATCAATTTTAAAGTCTCGCAAATCTACGAGTAATATCAACAATGTAACTAAGTACGTGCTTCGTTAGAAAAAAAAGATGGTAGTGCTAGAAATTACGTACCGTCTCTCGGTTTCAATCAATTTATACATTTTCACTTTATTAAAAAAAAAAAAATTGGGTTTGGGATGGGAGTATGAATTGAACACCCCCTATAGTCGATGGGGTGCACATGGATTTGATAGGCCGCCCTCATGGACGATAAGAGGGCAGGGGCGTCTTAAAACAAATGAAGATCCGGTATGGAAAACAAAAAATAAGGTCCTTAATTATGAATGTACAATATTAAAATTTGAGGTTTTTATTGAATTTTATCAATAAAGCTTGTAAATCAAGTTATCAAAACCGAAGCCCCGGTTTCCACGCCCGTGATTGCCCAGGGTGTTAGACAAAATAATACGGAACTACAAACTTTAAATTATAGAACAGGACTATCTTACACAATATGAGACATCTTTTTTTTTTTTCATCTCAAATAAAAAACAAGACGGTTTTTGTTTTCGTACTAGTTAAACATTTATTTAGTACGGAGTAGTATGAGTGAACGAGTGTTTTCAGCTAAGACGATCCCTACACACTAATTGTTGCTAGACAAATTACGGTAAGATTATACTCCCTCCATTAAAATACCTCTCACGATTAATATAAAATGTAAACAAATAATCGAGACGGAAAGAATAAATCCGAGTAATAAAGTAATGAATTAATTACCATGAAGCAGGGGAATCAACAGGAGAAAGTAAAACAGCACCATGATTATTCCTCAACAAATCTTCATAACTAAATCCATGCCTTAAAATCTTAATTATCTTCTGTTTATCACCACCATACCAACCAAACTTCAAATTCGCCGCCCCACCGTCACCATCACCATTATCACCATACTTGTTCTTCAAGGCATTGCCGTAAATCTTAAACGCATGAACTCTAGCTTCACCAACCAAATCCTCCGACCAATTTTTCCGGTGGACCGACACAACAACCGCCGTATCTCCAATTCCAGCGAGGAATCTTCGGCGAATTAGCTCGTACCATCTCTCGCTATCCGGAATCTCCACCGCCACGTCATCGAAGAGTAATCGACGCTGGAAATCGTCACCGGAGGATGAGGAGGTGACGCTGCTTTCGCAATCTGAGGCCGATTCGTCGTTGTATGGAATATTCATCTCTGGCGAGGAAGTTTGATTATTTAATTGGAGAATTAAGCAAAAAATGACCCAAATAATGTGAATTGGGTAGGAAAAGAATGAAGGAGATAGTTGATATTTGTATTGGTAATTTGGTATATTGTTTTCTTATGTTGCAAGAAAAGGTTTGTCAGGTTGTTGAAAAACTGAGATCATAAACCCATGCAATATGAATTGGGAAAAAGTCTGAGGAGTAATGAGGAGAAAAAATTAATAAATAACCCAAGAATCGATTCGGATTACGTCAATTTTTGTCTAAGATCGTCTTAACTTTAGATGGGTTTTACACCCAATTAAAATAGCAATAGGAATAACAAAAATGTTGTAAGAGTTTTAAATTAAGACGGTAGTGAGTAATATCAACTGAGTTGGGTTTATATTGTAATTTTAAATTAATTTAATTTAATTTAATAAATTTTATTTTATTTGGATTTGTTTATGTTTATGTTTTTTTATTCGGATAATGCATGCGGTGCCCTTGAGGTTTGATATTTTGCCCGAAATACCCAATTTTTTGATTCGGGAACTTTTAAGAGGCCATAACTCGTGTTTACGATTTCCGAAAGTGATAATTTTTTTTTTTCAAATCGATCATCTTTCCGAGAACTATGATTTCAATTTTTTTTTTCAAATCGTAGTTCTCGGAAAGATGATCAATTTGAAAAAAAAAAAATTATCACTTTTGAACTCGTAAACACGAGTTATGGCCTCTTAAAATTTTCCGGATAAAAAAATTGGGTATTTCGGGCAAAAAAGCAAACCTCAAGAACACCGCGCTTTGTTTATTAAGGTGTTTGTTTGTGTAAAAGCGGTAAAAACGGTAAACTTTGAATATTGAGGAAAGGCGGTACCCACCAAAGTACATAGATATGGAATGGAGTAGGAGGAGTTGTTTAGGAATAAAGAAAAAAAGAAAATCTAAAATTGCTGAGGTGGCAAAGTTGAGACTTGCAGCGTAAGTAAATACAGTTATATAGGTGACAATGTGACATTAATTAGTCGTAATAGCCAACAAGTCGTATCTCTCTTTAAAATCGGGGACATTATTAGGAGTTAATGGTCTCAACATAAGTTATTATACAAGTCCAGATAATATGAATTAATAATCGCGGTTTTATATGAATAATTGTCTTTTAGAAGAAAATCGAGAAAATGGAATTAGTCGCAATAACGACAACAAATATATTGGAAATGTAATTTATAAAAGAATACGATCTTAAAAGTTAGAATAGCCTAGCGATATTAATTAAAAGAACATTAAAGTCAATAAATTTATTTTTTCCAGGAACTTACCAAATTGTAAAAAGAATTACTCGTTACTATAGTTTATTGTCAGGGTTGACAAAACGAACAATTAAATTCTCTTAATATTCAGAGGTTGCATAATCGACATTGGATTTTTGAAAGTTAGCGTTTATCCTAAGATGAAAACGAGTCAAATATACTTTTGCATATACAAGACAAACCTTTTCTTAATCCTTGACATCCTGCTTTTATCTCATCGATCATACTTAATCCGTTTTAAGTTTAAAATAAATATTTTCATTTTAAAACAGTCGATTCAAAATGGTGAATTGAAACCATGATGAAGTCATGCTGACTTTGTGGTGATGGGCATGGCCATTTAATTTGATTTCATTTCTTTTCCCCCTCGAGTAACTATATATGGTTGGTGACTTGCTTCATTTGCTTTGTGCATTATCAAATGGACAAATTGATAATGCATAAAGAAGGCCTAGCGTATCAACTATTACAACATTATATATCTACCAACGTAAAGCAGCACAATCACAGTTACTACTAAATCATATCTTCCAAAGCTCTCTAATTATGAAACCTAACTTGTTCTCCTCCACACTTTTCTTCATGTAATAATGTTTTGTTGAAAATTGGTTCTTCAAATTCTGTCTAAAAATTTAATCTACTTAGATATGAAAATCGAATCCGCGATTAAACGTGAATAAGTCTCAACCACACGGTTCTCACTACAAACTTTATTTATCCACGTCCAATGACGGAGCCAGGATTTTATTCATTTAACAGCAATTCTCATTTGTGACGGAAGGTATCCGTCACAAATGAGAAGACGGATACCATTTTGTGAGACAAAATGCCCATGAGAGGAGAGAGAAAAGCAAGTGGAGGGTGCCCCCACCTTGTCCCCCTATTCGTTTTGTGAGTGACATTACCCGTCACAAGGACCGACCCGTCACAAGGGAGACGCTTTGTTCATTTAAACTTAGGGGGATGGAAATTGTTACAGGTAATGATATACAGAGCGTCTTGCTTGTGACGGGCACTATAAAACAAGTGGGAGGACAAGTGGAAGGAAAATGGAGCATCCATGTTTGGTGTCACTTGCATATTGTGAGAGGGGCACTATCCGTCTTCAGCTTGTGACGGATAGTGCTCGTCTTTAATGAGAATTTGTGAATGATATAAGGTACACTTGAGAAAAACTCGGAAAATTTAACTAACAATAAAGAAAATCTCATCCGCCGAGCTTGCTACATACCCATCAACAATACTTTCATTTTAATTCCTCGATTTGACTTAATTTCAGTATAGTTTAATTCAATATAATTATATCATGTAATTCAGTTCATTGCAATTCAAGTCTTAATAAGTCCAGTTCAACTCAATTTAGTTCGGGCTGATAAGTTCATTTTGTTCTTTTCAGCTTTTTAACCTGTAAACATGAATAGTCAAATTTAAACAGTTTCATAATAAAGGAAATAATTTAGGTCAAACCTGCATGGTTAATATACTACTGTAGGAACTAAGAAGAGCTACAAAATTAGCCTCAAGGAAAAAAGGCATAAAAAAGGATTTAGAAAGACATCATAACCTTTATCATCTTTAATCATAATTGATATATATTAATTATAAACTTAATGCCCTAACCTTTTTGTCAAAAATAAAGTCTTCCAATTGACTAACATTCTATGTTGAAGAAATGACTTGGATGCTTCGCCATTAAGTTGCTTACTACATGCATCAAACCTCACATATTATTCCTATCTCCTTTTTAATTTCCTTTAGCAAATGTATGTACCAACATCACCCTTGTATTAATGATACAAGTATCAAATTCCCTTAGAATATATACTTCTGCATTATTTTCTACAAAGTATAGATTCACAATTTTGTAACCACAAGCGTCAAATTTACGTTTCATGGATAATAATATTACGAGAAAATACTAGAAAGTGCATATGTAAAATAAAGAAAGTAGCTGGCTATATTATTAAGAAGGAAATAATGATGCAAACTTTGTGGCTAGTTTAGACCTTAAACTAGTAGTTCACGATTCCTTTGTCTTAACCACGAGACTAACCTATTACTGTAATCAATCTACTTCCATTTCGTTACAAGGAAAACTAAATCAACTTCCTGTTGTTTCACCATGATTTCTTTGATTTCAGTCTAAAGTTGACTAAAACTCCGTCTCTCAAGAATTGTAGAACTCTTCCCTTCAAATATGAGAAAGAATCGTACTGTACACTTTCCTCGCCGTATATACAATATCAAAATTGAGCAAAGCGGCTCAGAAACAAGAGAGGAAAACAAAAACGAAAAGATTTAGATTTACATCCATGCACCCCATCCCGGGAACATATTACACAGTCGCTCTGGATCGATAGCATCTTGGATCAGTTGTTGAACCTGAATCATGAAAATAGTTTTGTAATTCTAAACAGATTGCGCTAGAGTAAACCAAGAGACCGTATTGGATGAATGGCTCTATTGAAACTTCTTATCCGAAGTTTTTTGTTATTTTTGTTCCTGATAAGTGATTATATATGGGTCGGAGCCTCAGAGGTCAAGGGGATGCCAACAAGCAACAGGAATTTACCACAACGAAAGAAATATAGTAAATCTACCTGCCCGTGTACACTTCTCAGTTCACCATCTTCATATCCGTCTAGTTTCTGTTTGACGCGCATTAAGGCGCGTGCAGCATCCTTATTCCCCTCATACTCATCTAGAGAGCCTTCCCAGTTTGTTTCTATATCATCGTCGCCTTCCTGCCAAGGACAAGATATGATTAGAATATATAATGTTCATGGAAAGAGAAGTTTTACCATAGCCATCGAGAGATATCTGTGTTAGAATGGAAAATATACATGAAGAAACGCATATAATGCAAATGGATGCAAATAATATAGCAAATTGAAAACCAGGAACCTAAAAAAAAACGACTTCAGATATTGCCCTCTTAAAACACTACTACGAGTCAATAAAAAAGTCAAAAACACAATTTCTACTGATATTTATCTTGGAACTCAAGATGAGAATGATGTTCACACATGTAATGCTGATTCACACACGTCCAATCGTCAACAACATTCATAGAATTAATATCTACAAACTTATCTCACCTTTTGCCTCTGTAATGCCTTCAATGGGGATAGAGCCCATTTGTATAAAGGGTCGTGAATAAAAACCTGCAAAACAAGTAAGGTGGTAAATTTTCAAAAAAGTAGTTAGAAACCAGGAACAGTGAGAAACTTCTTCACTCAGCATTACCTCAATAATCGTTAGAAGTGCTTCTTTATTAATCCGCATCAAATCAAGTGTTTCCTCACAACATCTTCTGAACACCCCTTCAACCCCTGTAACACCCATCCCATCAATGATGTCCCGTGTAAGCCTAAATGGTACCTGTAAGAGATATTTGAGCAGACATGTTCAAGTATATCACAAAGGTTATGAAATAAAGTGAACACTGTCAGCTATCAAAACATGTAATCAAACCCGTTCTGGTGTTTTGAGCATCAATCCTTGGTCAAAAGCAACACCAAGATCTATATGAACAACTTCCGCAGTTGCCTGATCAATTAGGATATTCATGGAATGCCGATCTCCCAGTCCGACAATATAGCCAACCTAATGAAAAGAAATCTTAAGGAATCAGACATTTGGAAAATCATCTTAAATAAAAGAAGTTACAACCCTGCAAAAAGTTGACATCCGAGAGTACAGAGACGAGGACTTGAAAAGATGAATGACCTCTTTGATAAGCTGTACTTACCCTTAGCTTTATGCTTCTAACACAGTTCTGGATTACTTAATGAGTGATGAATGCATTGGTCTATCTCAGCTTATTAACATGATAAAGCTGGTCATTGTATAAATTTATGGACAGTTAACTGGAGTTGTGGGTGGAATTCTGTGTCGGATATAATTGGAGTGGCATGCAAATACTCTGTATGTCTTATCGTCACAATTGGCCCTATTGGCATAAACAATTTCACAACATTAACTGAACTCAAATACGAGAACACGCAGTTTTTGATTTGAAATTTTTTCAGAACTCAAGAGAGATATTAGATTACCATACATGGAAACTCTACTAACAGACTTTCTAGGCTATTGATTATTAATTATTTTACGCATGTCAGCTAGAATTTCCCATATTGTCATTGATCATGAGAGAGAATTGTGATCAACTTTACTCTGTACCGGACTTGGTCCTATAGCGATAAAGTTGTAAATGGGCACAACTTACAAAGTACAGAGTAGCATTAGATAAGCACAATGTAGAAATAAAAATTCTAATTTAGCTCTTTATTTTCATCATAGGCTGTAGACATGTTTATTTTGTACAACCGCAAACTCATCAACGCATATAGTAGGTAGCTCGAGATTTTTTTTCAAAAACATATTATAAGTAGCTTCAGATTTTATAAGCAGGCTAAGCCAGGGACTCAAATATATTATAATTTTGTTCAAAACAGTTGAATTAATTTAAGTGACTTTATTATGGAATCAAAATGCTTCAATGATTGTCTTGACTTGATGTAAGTCTACAGGCAACATTATGTAATCCTTAGTCACTATAATTTTTGCTATAAAATAAGTAAAGCAACGCTAAATGCAGTAATTAAGCCTACTAACCATTGAGCTGGCCGCAACACTTCGCGCGTAAGCCAATCTTTTTTCAAACCAATCAGCTGGCTGCAAAAATCTTTCTAGGAAAAAGTAATGCATAACAGGCCTGCATTAAACGCATGCAGTGTCAGCCAAATGGCGGTCTGATTTTAAGAGCATTTTGATATCGAAAATAATTAAGTACCTAAAATTTTTATACACTTCACGAAATGCCCTACGTTTGTCTTTGGCCTGCGTAGTACACAGACAAATTAATTTTAACTGTCCCAAGATTGTTGTGCTGGCATAAAATTAGATGTTGTATGAACTAAAAAAAAGACAAGATAGTAAATCAAGTGACAAGGAGGAAAGAAACATGCATTCATCATGTGCTCTCTACATTTAGCAAATGACCAGTCCCCAGCACCGTAGCGCCCATGTGCTCCTCCATCACGTGAACTGTCCAATAAAAATGTGTGAATTCTAGGAAATTTATAAACATAAACAGTTAACACAATCATTCTGCATGAAAACTAACCTTCCTATGAGATATTCACCCAAGGGAAGAGTACCATCTACCCATTCAATGATGCCAGCACTAGGGGTAAAAGGAACAACCTACAAACATTACACTGTCATCTAAGACACCTGTTCCTACAAATTATTTCAGTAATTTGTCCAAGTTATCTCGTCAGGACAAATACACACCTTATACGTACGTACACCTAGCTTTCTTCTCCATGTATCTCGATTGTTATGTAAGAAGGTGTTTACCAAGCCAAAGAATTGCTCCATGACCTGTTCGAATAAAAAGCATGGAATACTTTTTCATCACATGCAAGAATTTGCAGATAGCAATTTATGACGTACAGTTATACAACTTTTAAGTCAACAAGGTAGGAATAAAAATAGTCGACTCTTAACAAATCCTCAAGATTTTCGCCAAGGAACTTGACATTTTACTTAATAATCGGTATAAAAATTCACACTGCACATTTTTCTTTTACAATCAAGGCAAAAATGCTCTTGGCATTTATAGAAAATTCTAAAAAGTGATGGAGTCAGTTCGTGTTATTTAAGGCTATTGAACTCTTGGTGTCTCGGTGTCTTGGTGTCTCCTTGTTAAATTGACAGCCCGAGAAAATGTTTGCCAATATCATTGAAACCTACGGAAAGTTGAGTTGTATTTTTATCTACGCTGCGTATATTGGTGGGTTTCTTTTTCCCCTGAAGTAGACCAGGAAGAGCAATAAATTTTGGTCAAACAGTGCCCTATTAAGTATTCCTTCAGTCCTCTAGGTTAAACACAAAAATCTCTTTCTTAAAACAAAAATCACCAGAATATTGCCTACTCATTTTTACTGAAACCCTCCTGTAGTCCTGTGAACTAACAAAAATTTAAGATGCAGATAATACTGATCAGAAAAGATAACAAGAGAAAGAGAAAATCAGAAAACTATAATTCGAGATAAATAGCATACTGCATCTTGTCTCAGATCATCATTTCCAGATTTTGCCAACTGCCTATATGTTTTACCATCAGAACCATAGCACTGTACAACTTTCGGAGCATTGATTCCGTTCATCACTCTGTAATGCCACCGACACAAGGATTAGAAGAGCTTCAGCAATGAAACAGGGAACAAACAGAGGAACTTATAAGGAACATACACAACTGAATCAGCTAATCCTTTGAAATGAGGGAAAGTCCCTTCATGATAGAGACCGCCACAATCAACAGGTAAATTGGAGGTCAACACAGGCACCTGAAACATCAATAGTTTTCAAAAAAAAAAAAAAAGAAATCTCATATATCAGCAAATGGAAAAAAGACCGGAATTGATAATATAAAATAACATAACAAATTATTAATCAGTGAGCTATACGCAAAAGCAGTCATAAGATAACTCATGATACCTCAGTAACAGAACTAAATCTTGACAGAAGGTGTGTGCACACAATTTAATCTTTAACCCTTAAAACATGTTATATAGCCTATGTACATTCTAGTCCAACACCATCTTCATCTGGTTCCATGGTGCCATTTTGCTGAGTAAAGTAATCACCATTCCAGTCACGATCAAGTGATATAGGTTTTACCTTCTACAACATGAAGCGTTCACCACTGGCACCCTCACCGCCTTACATACTTTTCTCTACTTTTACAAGAGCAATAATGTGATTAATTCTTATCAGGCACAAAATTCCAACTCATATTACCATGTCGCCGACTTGTACTGACTGTTTTCTCATAAGAAAATGACTGTCCTGAAATTTTCTAAAAGGGTAAAGAAAGCAGTTGACATACTCTAGAACCTAGGCAGTGTAGTGAGACACACAATGAAATCAAATCTTTTCAATGTGGATAACACAGGCTCAATACTAAGAAAGAACCTGCATTTGTAGTTGTTGACTTACCCCCAAGTATCTGTATTTTTTTAGCACTTTAAGACTAGATAATGACAGTGGCAATTCTTGTTCTCCTCATGTGGTCTAAATAAAAGCATAGTAATTTTTTCCAGAGATTAACTCCAAGCCAAGCAAAAGCTTTTGGTGCATAAGTTCATCAAGAAAGAAGGTGATTCACAACTGCTCCAGAAAAAAAAACCCAAGTCTTTGAATATTTCCTTAATACTGGTGCAACAATCCCGATGTACAGAAAATGGCTGCCGGTTTCAATGTAGATTGCAGGCTAGAATCAACATACACTAACAACATAGAATTAACACAATTGTAATATCGGGGAACTGTACATCCATTTGAGCTGGAGCAAAAAATCCATAGTTCAAAAGTTGATCTCCATAAGACATTTTTTAAGCAGTTCAAGATTGTCATGGTAAAGCATTACAAAACTAAGTAGGCACGGTTTTAAGAAAACATACAAGTTCAAGTTCTCGTACACTCCGAATGTCTCTAGGCAGGCTGATCTTCTTGTTGGTATCCTGTTAATGAGATAAAATACATTATATCAGGAAGGATAGAAACCAAAAAATATAAAGAATAGCAAAGTAATATAGTAGAAACATACAAGTGATATGACATTACATTAGTGCCTCAAAGGCTTCCGCTGATGGCAAGAAAGGGGGCGGGGGGTGATGTACAAAACTATCAGAGAAAAAAATATGAAACCAATAAATAAGAAGATCAAACTGAGACCTCTCTTCTCGTTTCTAGTTCTGCTAGTTTAATGTAGATCTCCACCATTTGTTTCATCTGCAACACACATAACACCAATAATTAAATTTATCAGGCACTATGAACAAAGTGGATTGCAAATTCAGCATCTGGCGGTTTTAAAAAAAAACTCAATAACTCACACAGTAGCAACATCAATCAAATAACTAGAAACAGAAATACCTGTCTTATAATGTTCCCATGATGCGACAATAATTCATCCAAGAGATTTTCTGCTGCATGCTTTTTATCTAAATCCACCACGTATGAATTTTTACTGCGCTGTTTGTCCTTTATTCGATCACCATTTGAAAGAGCCAAAAGCTAGTGCCAAGAAAGGTGAGATAAGAAACACAACCCCAAAAAAAATGAAAAATATAACACGCCGAAAACAATCAAAGGCAGCAGCAGGCAGCAACATCTTATTTTCCTTTCGCCAAAGGCTGAGACGTAAACTATGCGTTTAAAATAAAGTCCACTGTATCTTATCAAGTTATTGTAAGTGTGAGCTGACCTGAAGGATCGTATGATACGGATGGTCAATAGCCATTTTCTTCAAAAGCGAAGCCAAAGCAGACTGCATGATGTATTAGAATAAATAACCCATATTACTGAACATAGCTTTATTTGAGAAGTTGATACAGTGTGTGCACACTGTTTCCAGTTCTGGGTTATTTTAGTCAATAGAACTTTTACTATAACAAAACAGTTTGCCAAGAATTTACTTGTAACTTGAAGGTTAAGCTGAAAAAATATTCACCATGATCTGAAAGCAGGCCAGCAGGGCACATTAGACATCCAATCAATCTAACTAACTACTAGGCCTACGACCTTTTCCAAGCAGAAATGCGTTAACAAATCCAATTCCCTTCAGACAAAAAGAACTTTTTACACAATATCCTCACGTCCAACAGCACGTTATTAAGGGAGGAGTGGAGGACACAATTGCCATCACTGTTTCACCCTGCCCATGGTTAATTTTCCTTCCATTTATTGTCAGAAGCAATACTATCAAGGGAAACATCTCCATCTGACCTTTGCTTTACCAAATAGATTTAGGGAGTGTTTGGTTCAAACAAAAAAGGTATGAGGTATGAGTTTGGAATGAGCCAAACCCATACCAAGTGTTTGTTTGCAAAATATAAGGGTTTCATACCCATACCTCAAACCCATGAGGTATGGGTTTCTCATACCCAAGGAGGGGGGTGGGTATGAGATTGATTCCCATGGATATCAAATTAAAATGGTAAAACATGTGAAAACAAAAATTATGGCATATTGTAAATCAATTATTTATAT
Source organism: Silene noctiflora (assembly GCA_009801015.1). Taxonomy (NCBI): domain Eukaryota; kingdom Viridiplantae; phylum Streptophyta; class Magnoliopsida; order Caryophyllales; family Caryophyllaceae; genus Silene; species Silene noctiflora. The sequence goes on from VHZZ01000239.1 coordinate 167,910, forward strand.
ATTTATTTGATCAAAAAATTATCTTTATGATTTTATAATATCAAAATTTATTATTTAAAATATTTTATTTTAAAGATTTTAACCTTAATTGAGTTTGAAATCCATACCCTTCAAAATTGAAACAAACACAAGGTATGAGGAATCAAGTTCCAACCCCATACCACCCAAATATGATTCCTGATTCCAAACCCATACCCATGCACGAAACAAACGCTCCCTTAATAATGCTTTAGCACAAATCTCATTACATTAATGCCATGGCATCACTGTAACAGAAACATATTATAATTGTCTTCAGAAGTCAAAAATCCTTTACGTAACGAGCTACAAGAGAGGTTTTCTCGTTTTCCTTTGCTTAGTGACAGAGTTCTGTTTTTCACTTGAGTTCCCTCCAAGTATTCTTTTTTAATTCTTTGATGCTTCAACATGTTTTTAATATGTCAAATCTAATCGCTAGAACCGGATTCATTTACTTCTACTCTCCTTTTTTTCATCTAGATCTTTTGTGAAATGGTATTACTATCCCTATTCCCCAAGAGTAAAGCCAAAAAAATTAAAAAATTGTTTCTCTCATTTATGTTGTCAAAATAATATTCCCGGACCTAATCACTGTACTATGTTTATGTAAATCCACAGAATTCTCATACAAAGTTCATTGCAAGTAAGCGCTTGTTTTAAGCGATTATCTACATTTGACATTATGAATGGGATGGAGACGGAGAAATTTAACTTATGCTGTTACATACCATATGCATTAAGGTGAGATTTTCTTATTTTTAAAACTTGAAATCTTGTGAGGTTCGAAGTGCTTACCCAGATTCCCAATTAACTCAAAACAAAGTATACCATCCTTTCCAGAGTAGCCTTTGGGTCATTTCAACTATCAGCAGTTCCTTGCTGCTGTGAGCACTTCTATATGAGAGATGATGAAGTTTTTATGTTTCCTAATTTGTAAGGTGGAGATATGAAGTTCTTACGAGAATTTATAGTTTACTTGAAAGCAATGAAGCATATCTTGCTTTCCAGTAGCCCGTGTCACTGATAATTAAACACTTTCCTGCTGGTCCGTAGTACAGAAAGCACTTATATTTCCCGTCTGGAAGCCTGCTCTTTCCCTTACACTAATAGCCTTTTCCTATCCTAAACTCTAAAAGAATGCAACCTAACAGACCCAATGATTAAACACATTTATGCACTCAAATGTACCTGAAAGGTATTGGGACCTTGAATCTCTTTTGAGGTGCCCATTCTAGAAGCTATCTGGTAGACAAGTGGTATAAACTTGTACGATGGGACCTGCAAAAATAATTCACTACATAAGAGAAAGTATCACCAATAAATTAGCATAGAAAAAAACCTGGACGGATCATGCAACAGCAGAAATCAAATCACCAACCAAATAAACTCACGATACAGCAAACACGCCTAGAAAATTCACCTCTTTAACAGTATTAGCCATTGCAGTTATAACGTTTTGCATGGAAGAGAGTTCAAACCAGAGAGAAACAAGCCGAAATACCTGAAACAAATGCCAATGATTACATGTCAAGTTAGATTTATACAAAATTATCCAAGTGAAAATATATTTCATACAAAAGAAATTTTAATAGTGTAGATTTAAAGTAATTGTGTAGCAAATATTGGAGAGATACGGCCAGTGATCGATACTTGATCATATTTGACTGATCCTTCAGATCCTAGGGAAGTACATATCCGACCCAGCCGACACTACGCATTTAAGTTGTACGTGACCAATAAAAAACAAGACGCAACTGAGAAAGGCCTTGCATGAGAAGAACCCCTTTCTGTCAAGTCATCATCTCCCACGCCCAATGTCACCATCAATGGTGATATTCACAATTTCACATTATCCACCTAATAACAAAGTACAGAGCCCCTCAATCCCCCCATCGCAAGGCTTTTCCTAAGAGTTGCCTATGCAAAGGCGAATTCTCAGATTCACAACACCTCCACACATTAGCACACAGTAATGTAGAATAATTGAACACTAAAGAGAACATTTTAACCCAGTGTCCCTCTTATGAATTGAGGTGTAAAAAGTATCCGCATTCATTGCCTCAACAAATGGAAAGGGTCATAAGGGCTACATTCACCCTAAGTGAAGTACTAGGGAAAGAAAGATCCCCAAATTATATAATTTACAATATTAATCAAGAATTTACCACTCTGACATCGTACTTATCCCCTGTTACAAGGCAATGCTTATACCCCACAAGCGCCAGGTTCAGGAAAGTGTCTCGGTCATCCTGAAGTATAAAAAAAAATATGTTAACTATAAACACATTTAAAAAAAATCTATCAAAAGAAAACTTTTTTTAAATTTCCAATGGATACAAAAAGAACTATTCCATGGTTCTAGAAGATATAAGAATAAGTAAATGGTCACTGAAATCTGTGTTTATTATATTGCAATATAGCACTTGGTTAATGGACGTCTTGAGGCATTTGTTAAATTGCTCGGCTGGAAGCATCCCCGTGTGTCTAAAACACATGAGTTGGGTTGCTTACATTTTACTAAACGGTCAAAACTCAAAACAGACCCAGCCTGAATCACTAGACCCAAGACCCGAATTGCAACAGAAAATTGGTATTTTCCAATGCAAATAAATTGCTTGTATGATTGTATAAGGCGGCATGGCCTGTTTTCAATAACTAACATGATAAATTATGTAAAATCAAGAATGTATTTGTTACTTTATTATTAGCTTATTATTGCAGCTGTGATCAATTGTGCAATTTAAATAACTGGGTTGATATTAACAACATTTGATTAAAAGAATCAGAACTTTCATGGGCTATCAACTACCTGTAACTTTTGAGCCTCCTCAGCATCCATACTAAGTTGCTTCTGCAACTCCTGTATTTTTAGTGAATAGTCTGTTTTCTCTCCCTATTTACCAAGAAAATAAATTAGAGTAAATATAGAGTGCATATATTGAAGAATGACCAAGATCCCAAAAAGAAAATATTCCTAAGATAAACGGCTGGCTGAAGATAGCTGACAGGTGGGGGGATTGAGGAAAATGATGTAGAAGACGGATAATGTGAACCTACCTTTGTCGAACTCTTGAATCTCTTGATGAGTGCTTCTAACTCCAATTTCTGCAAAAGTACAAATTCCCTCAAGTCACTTTAAAAAAAATGGTTCCCCCTTTTTTTTATTTCCGGAATCCCTACTTCCAATGAATCATACCTTATGCTTCCTCAAACGCATAGCAGCTTCCCATTCGTTGGAATTCAATCTTTCATCATGAGTTTTAAACAATGCATCTGCATAATGAGCAAGATGAAAATGTGTCCGACATTTTCTCTCCAAATACTTTCCACTCACAGTCTTGTGCTCATCAGCCAATGACACTGCACGCTTCAAGTACTTCTCCAAGATTGTTCTTGAGCTGCATCCATTCTGACATAAGATTTCCAAAGAGTGACAACAGTTAAATGTGAAAAGACATATCCAGAAGAGATGACAAACTTGCTAGATCGTGTTTCCGCCAGCCACTTGCCAACCAAGCGATGAACATCTGACGACTCTTCATTTGACTGATTAAGTTCTGCAATATACTTTCCCAGGTTGATAGCCATCTGTTTCTGACCTTGTGCTCTCAGAAGTTTTGCCTCTTCCAGCTGCAGTACGATTAATGCTTCAGAAGACCAAAAACTAAAGGGGATCTGAATGGAACCCTAGGCAGTGCTGTTTGATACCTCTTCAATATTTATTCATCCTCCCCCACCATAAAGAAAAAGAGAAAGGGGCCTCAAATTAATGTTGAATATCCATGGAGTTACAATTTTACTACTACGTTTATATCCTGTTAAGTGCTAACCAGTACTTGACAGTAACATGAAGCTCATATCCCACGAACAAAGACTTGCGGTAATTCAACATCCCTAGAGTCAAATAGGGTAAACAAAAGACATAGGCAAACTGGTACGCAATCAGAAGAAGCATATGAAAAGATATATCCTGATTGTTTTATTGAAAAGGACTCAAGGCATAGACAAAACATTGATTACCAAATAGGGAAAGAGTTCAAATTATTGATGTGATTACTTTTAAATCCTCCTAATTTTATAAAAAACGACTATTTCTTAGTAACAAGGATTGGCCCACAGGATATACAAACGAAGTGTCTTGATCTGAAAGAATGAAAGACCACTCCAGTTAGCTCCTAACCATTGTAAAACAGCATTCTTCTTTTCGTAGCACTTTTAAGCCAAAATGACAAACGGAAAGTTTACCCTGCCAAGCCAGTACAAATTTGTATGCTCGCCTCCGAGTTCCATGCACATAACTTTAAACTCCTGTAAGGAGGCAGCAGCTTGAGAGAACATAGCACCCTGCCACAAAATTTATCATAGGTAAAGCATACTTGAAAAAACGTCTACATAGTATTTACATTATACGCTTTAAGACCATACCTTGCGGAGGACAGATGAAGATTGCAAAAGATGCTGAAGTAAGCTATCCTTACAACCCAAGATTTCGACAAGGACTTTCCTGAATGCCACAAATGGCTCTAACAAATTCATATCCATCTTTGTCTGCTTCAGAATGCAACCCCATTGAGTGTCCAGTCTAAACAGCTTTAATAACATAAACGGAAAAATAGAGGATTATGAATGAAGTTAAATGAAAAAAGTGTCTTAGTAATGAGCAAATAATCAAAACCATAATCACAAAGAACGAGGATACTAATTCAAAAATGAAATTAGTCAGGCACAGTGGGACAGATACCTGATCCATGGTGGGCACAGTAGGTTCAGAACAAACATTTGGTTTCTTCCCGCGTGAGTTTGCGCCTCCAGGTGAAACTCCCCATCTTAAATCCCAAGCTAAGCTCAGATGATCTAGGATCTACATGGTGATTCCAAAGGATTAGAAGGCCATATCATAATATAAGAAACAAGTTTTTAATATAATGTACCTGGAGTTTGACTATTGTTGAGTAGATATACTCTGTACGCTCCTCGCTTGCATGAGAAAGGGACAACATAAGCTCCTAACAGATAGAATACATGGTCTTAACACTGTGAAGCACACTAGCATGTATATGCTCCTGTATGGACACAAATTCGAAAAAATAAAGATGAAATTCCCTTGAAGTTGTATGAATATACTTCACCTGTTTGGAGTCCATCAATTGCTCATCAAATTCATTTGAATCTCCTTCCTGTAATGCCCTCAAACAACTGACAAAATGAAGCTAACAAAATTAATAATAAATCAAACAAAAAATATACTTCTTTCAAGTATGTTGTTATTAGAAGCTCATGAAAAAAGCCCCTATTTTTGAAATTGTGTACCCCTAGAGGAAACTCTCTCCTGGTACTAGAACAAGACACAAACACAGTGGATAGTTAGAGACTAATTAAGGGGCCTAGGCGAGGTTAGGGACTAGTAGAATAGAGCTCATCTAGTATTGCTTACAATCATGTGTCATCAAGCCAGTCAATGAAAATGAGAAATACCGAGAGCATTAACTTTTTGAAACAAATGTAGTGCAAGGAGCAAATGAAGCATTAGGTGACATTCATAGTTTTTTATATATTATATATACTAACCCTTTGGAAAGTAACCCCCAAGAATAATGCAAATAAACATTGAAAAATTAAAAATAATAATTTTGAAGACTACATGCAAAAACAAAAGATAACAAACTTGCTGGCATCCTTATCACCTACTCAAAAAGAGGGGTTACCTGTGCAGGTTTTGATTGAAAGGATTGAATCTAAGAAGCTCATTTGATGTTACAGAATCATTTCGTATGTTAAATAGAGAAAAGTCCCAGTTGCCTGCACGCCAAGCTGCTTCATACTGCATTCATCATATTTAAGCAATGAAAGTTAGCATATAGCAACATAAACATATTAATAGTGCACTAAACCAACCAACTAAATCCTCAAGACTGACCTGCAATTCCACAAACTCCAGATCATCTTGGAACTCGCCTTGACGAGAAATCAATCCTTGACAATATAGATCAAGAATATGCGCACACCCAATTCGCTGCAGAGACTTAATGACCCCTTTATACGGCTTTCTTTGTTTCATCTCAAGTTCTGCTTTAGGGAAAGACAAGCCACTGGTTTGTCCACTAATCTCATGCGATAAATACTTCTGAGGATTGTCCGCTTTCTCTAATCTCACATGCAAATCATGATATTCAAGAGCCTTGCTCCAGTTACCCTCATGTTCGAAAGTCAAAGTTTGAGAGGTCAGCTTCACCAATGAAGCCAGCAACAGAAAATCAAAAGTCAGTTATCAAAATAAAAATAGTTCATTCACGAGTTCATATATTTTATAAGCACGTAGTTCTCCCCATCTTCTCTTAATGAAAGACCAATTAGTGTCACTGAAATGTCAAACAAACACATAGCAAAACAAACCAACTTAGCATATAAAAACTAGTGAGTGTCTGTCTTGGGACCAACAATTTGCTACACCTAGCAGTCAGGCTTTGAACTGCTTATACAATAAACGTACAGAGCGCAAAATTTTTCACCATTTAACAGTTCCCTCTGAACAGGATCTGTGCATGACGAAATTCCAGATACGAGTAACATTACGGTTTGCTAGGTGTGAGAAGACCGTCTGAACCAAAAACTTAAGTTGATGGTTGAGGCTCAATCAATGGTGTTATACTTAATACACCCCCTCAAGCGGGATTGAAGAGTGAATATTCTGTGCTGTTATTACACATGTGACAATTGGAGGCTCCAAGTATACAATGTGAGAATTGAGAAAACCATCTGAACCAAAAGCTTAAGCTAAAGGCAACAATGTTATACCTATAACTAGGAGAGGGCTAAAATATTTGAAGCTCAATTTGATCATAAAACAAGGGGAATAACACACTTACAATCAGATTAGACTAGACAGACAATTAAAGCATCATAGTCACTCTATTAAGAATGCTACAAACTATTCATAGATACAGTTTTTACAATTTGAATTCTATTGGCAGACCTTATGTGATTGAATAATCCCATATAAACTGTCAGGCTCATTGATCTGTGTGAGAGCTGAAAGCAGTATCTCAGTATGATAGGCCAACTGCAAAATAATACAAAAAATGGGAGTCTGTCATTTTAATATAGAACTTATCGACAACAGACCGATACAACAGAAGCCCCCAATCTCCAACCATAACAAAGAACGAAAATTGCAACAAACGCATTACATATTAAATAGAGGCCAATAGAGTAACCCAGGTGGCACTTACGGTAATGCTAATAGTATTAAGATTCATTTCATCTCTCCAGTTTTATTTAGGGCAACTATAATTAATTGCGTCAATATCTTAGTTTTGAAACTCCATTGCATTAATTCAAGTATTATCAACACACATCAATTAGCCTTTATATCAAATATTTGTACTGTACGTTATGAATCGTATTCTGAACATTGTCCTAACCACTTCACCTTCAAATATTTCATTATCCCAAAGGCACACTTACCACAAAACCAGTTATGTCAACCATCCCTAGTAGTTAACCCTACAAATAGTCCTCAGTTGCACTTTCCACTCTACTTAAAATTATCTATTTTGATAAAGATGGTTACTATTTACAAATAAATTACTTTTACAATACACAACTTTCTATCATAATTTCCTCTTTCTCTTTTCATTTTCTTTCACTGTTTTGTCATATACAGACCGTTCCAAACGATGATTTATGTTAGCAGAGCACAATAATTTTGGGGCTAAGACTTGATTGTTCTTGAATAGAAGGGTAAATTTCAGAATCATTTGCCATACTCAAACACACCCTTTTAACTTCTGCAACACACTCCCTTTAATTTTTTTTATAAGTCCGCCCTTTTAAAAACTTGTTTTTCTGTCTAACACTACCCAAACCCACATTGAGGTGCAAAAAGTCAACTCTCTCGTATTTACCAGCTAGGCACATGAAAACTTCTTTTTTTTGTCCTTTATTTTATTTGCATCCAACTGGTTTAGTTTACCGCCTAATTTTGGGTAAACAATCACGTGAGTTAACTATAAATCTTTTCTAAATAAACAATGCAGATTGCAGACTATGTGCTATTAAAAGGGAGTAGTTCGACAATAAATGTCCTCCAGATGGTAAAGCCTAGAGGTTAGCGTGGTTCTGGTGGCCAAAGTTGTAAAGTTGACTATTTCGCCGAAAAGCAGGTTAGCGTGTTTTTACACACAAACAATGTTTTAAAAGGGAATAATTTGCAAAATTTTGGTCAAAATAAGTAATTGACAATTAAACTCAAGTAACTGACCAAAAACCTTTAGATTTTCACGATGCAAGCATGATTTGTCATTGGTAGGGGCTCTCTTGAAATGTTCCTTCTAGAGTTAAAGTAGGTCATATGTAACCAAACTGGAATACTTGGAGCTTACCGTTTCAACAGGAGAAAAGTCGGGTTTTCCAAGAGTAAGGCTGTTGAAATGTTCTTCACACCAGTATTCGACATACATCAGAGCAGTGAAATATGAACCACTAAGCTGTCCATTATCGAATTAATATCAATAATAAATGTTATAAGAATGGAAGCTAAATAAGCAGGAAAATATGATATTAGAATATTGATGCTTACAAGGGCTGAGTTGGCTACAGTAAGATAATCGATAATGAGCCAATACACCTACCAAAAGGAAAAAAACGTTACACTTATTTTCGTAAAATCGGTGAGGCAATCTGAAGTTACTAAACAGATATTAATAGAATGAGACCAGTGTCCAATATCCCTAGTCAAAATAATGGACATTTGTCTTTGAAGACACATGACAAAATATTTGATATATGTATAATATTTAGAGCATGACTAACTAGATTAGCTGAACCACGGGCTAGGGCAAATGTCTAATGCCAATTATGAGGCTCAATGTATCTTATAGCAGAAATAAAATCAGGCCAAACAAAAGGCAATGAAGCATAAATAAATACGAGCAGTCTGAACCACGAGATCCATACCACCAAGGAGCTAGGGCAAATGCCCAATGCCAATTATGAGGCTGAATGTATCTTATACCAGAAATAATTTCAGGCCAAGCAAAAGACAATGCAGTGTAAATACGAGCAGCAATTAATGTATATGTACAAACATCACAACCTTATCCCACAACCTCGTCGAGATTGTCGCAGCACTCTTGGCTGGGTCTGACACATGGGACTTAGGAGATGCTCGATGTTTTGTTCTATTTCCAGATGAGGACCGAGAAGCCTGTAAAACAAACACAATGTTCAGAATAACTGAAATATCAAGCACGTACTGCTTAAAAGACAGTCCTCACTCCTCACTGATACCAACTCTTATTTTCTCTTCAAAGAGATGGTGTACAAATAGTCATTCTTATTTTTACCCCTCCGGAAGAATAACACCGATACTAACTCTCTTCCAAAAGAAAGAGATGCCTCAACCCACCCCAGAAAAATCATGCACATGGTATCTAATAAAGATGCCCCTGACTAACAAAAGATAGCATAGGAACCATAGAAACAGTCAGTCATGGATACATTAATGAACAATAACCCAAACCTTACACTTGGACTCACACAATAGGAAGATCGAACAAACCAAGTATACCTGAAGGAAGACAACTGAAGAAACCTTTATCAGTATCTCCAACAAGAGCCTGTTCCCTCAAGGTGTCAAATGTTTAAACCAAGGATCTTCATTCAATAAACTTAGCTCTACTTCCTCCAACACAGACTCCCTCATAATTGAAACTACACAGCTATAGGACATTTCAAAGCTCTCAAACCCTGTCTCGGCCAAAGGGTTCAGAAAGCACATAGATTTTATTATAGGATATAACCAACCAGCTGTGTCATTTTTTATTTAAAAAAATCTTTCCAATGCTGCCATCCAGTTTTTAAGCATTAATCAAATGAAAATGTGTCTAGAAAACACTAGAACCAGAGCCATCCTTGGAAGAAAGTAGTGAACATTTTTCGTTTATGTGCAGTAATATTCCAAAGGTTAGGCCACGTCTTTCTAAGAAGTTGATAATTCTCACCTTCAAATTTTCTGGTTGAGGTGACGATAAAGCTCTACCATCGCTCTCCAATATATGACAAAGACGAAGTTCATTGAGTGCATCCAACATCACCTGGATTGACTTAGTCAACTTATTTCTCTCTGTCAGTATATGTTGCTCCACCTGCATTTTATATGAAAATACATTATTGTGCCGCATAACAGTGCTCTGTTTGATTTAACAGCAACATTGACCAAACAGTACTGATAACCACGGCTACTTAAGTAATACAAAAGCCCCAACAAGGGAATCCAAAGCTCAAGGACGGAGCAGCTAAGCAAGTGAACTGAGAACCTTGACTGATATATGTTTGCAAAGATCAACGGACAAATCTTTTCGTCCAGCTATATTCATCATAATGCTCGGTAATAAGAGCTCAGCAATTTCAGCCTTCACCATAACAATATCTTGGCATAATCTGGCATATATCAAGTGAGAAAAGATCGGAGCTAGATGAAGCAAAAAGCTGTTTAAGAATTAAAACTGACTGACAAATTTGAGAAATCAGAAATTTACCGTAGAGTAATATCAGTGCAATAGTGAGTGAGTGAGTAAACAAGAGGACATATCCACAAATCAAATGTTTTGTCACACGTGCTCCATAGTGACGAATCCTCCAAGGATTTTCCTTCAGCTGTTAATAACTTCAGATGAGTAATCTGATATTCTAATTATAAATAACACTTCAACTCAAGCTCCTGCAGGACTCTTTTCATTTTTTTTTACTCAAGAGTGTCCCATTTTTTTTTTTTATTTCTGATTTTGACAAATTGTCGGGTTGTAAGATTCCAAAGTGTTGGAAAATGAACGTCAATCTCCCACATGCAACGCAAGCACCCAATCAATAAGTAAATGTAAACCTCAAGTTATAAGGTGTGTTTGACCTAACTTGTAAAAGTGTTTTTGGACTTAAAAGCACTTTTTGGCCAAGCACACCATTTTTAAAAAGTTTAAAAAAAAAAAAAAATCTCAAAAGCTAAAAATCCATATTTTTGCCCATAAAAGCACTCAGTCAATAAGTAAAAGTAAACCTCAAGCTTGAAAAACAAAAGCTCATTTTTTAGAAGTGAGGTCAAGCATGCTCTAAAACTATTACACTAAAATTGACACCTTTGCCATGAACCTTGCCTACAACTTCATAAAAGAGTACCTGCAAACTTCTTCTGCAGATTTAAAAGAATACTCTCCACCAGCTGCAAGTTGACACCTTTGCCATGAACCTACAGCGCACAATATTCAGCAACACATAAGTTTATGAAAAGAGAGAGAAAATGAAACAGGCACATGAAAAACTTTTGGGCCTGGTCGCTTCGACCTTATCAATAACGAAGAACTCATCATACTTAAAAAGTCAAAGACCTTTCTTAGAGAATTTGAAAGAAATGACATGGGTAAGTTTTAGCACAGGCAGGTCCTCAATAATTTTGTCCTTCATAGTAAGTGGTAAAACAACAATAACAACCACCACAGCACATAACAGGTACAGAGTCAGAAGTACAGATCCTAACCCTGGGTTAAGTGCTTAACAGCACTAAGAGGCTATTGTAGTTTTCAGGTGACTCATAATGAAAATTACTCAGGAATTACACTAACTGATTACCATTCCACAATAAAAAGAAGCACGTTTTGCTTTATCCCACGTAATTGGAACCAAAAAATGAATCTTTGGCTCCGTAGGTAATGAAATTTTTTTACGATAAGTGATAACAAGGTATATTACAAAAAAGCAACAAAAAATTATACATATCAAACCCTTGCACAATCATGAGTTACTTAATACATAAAAGAAAGTAAAGACGAGGTATGTTTTGCACATGAAGCTAAGCTTGAAGTATGCATTAAATATCAAAAAGAAAATTCCACATCCACAGAAGATAACTCTTAGCCCTCGAAAATTAAATTCAAAAGTGCCATCCTACACTCATTGCACCAAATCTTTATCATCCCTCATTCTCAGACCTAAATAACATTTCAACCTAAAGACGAAAAAATAGAACCTGAAACAAAGTTAAATCTACATATGAGAGATAACCAAAGGACCAAAAAAGGAAGAGGTGATCAACCAAACATTTTCATCGTTTGCACAAGCAACCTCTTGTAAAATTGAAAATATAAATCTCCAACATGCAGTCAGTAGGAATAATACAAAAGACAGAAGGCAATTCAAAAAAAAAAAGCAAATCTGAAGGAGAGGTCTATGAATAAATATACCCATAGCTATTTATTGTGTTTCCAGCACTTCATAATAACCTTTTTAACAGTAAACAAGAACTCCATCCCGTAAACCAAGTCACAGAATCGGCAGATCAGGCTCCGAACCAAAATATATTCATTAGGAAGTCTAGAAAAAAGTGACGCCTCAATTCTTTGTAACTTCCTTTCTGTCACCCATCAATAAGTGGTAGGCATGTGATTGCCAAAGCAATAATTTAGGAGCTTTTCTTGAACCCAAAACTTTACTAAGAACCCCGTGACAAAAGAAATTTTTTCTTTAAGTCAAGGTCAGAGTCAAGTAATTTAAGTATGCTTATCAGTGTATGGCTCAGGTATCAACCAATGAAGGTCTAGCCATTAGTATTATATATTAACTACAAAATACAACACCAAATTTGAAGTATGTAGATGCGCATATACACTGCACTTACCTCAATAAGAGATCTCTCATAAGAATCAAATAACCCTAACACCCTAATGCCTCTTTCTGTAGAAAGGATTCCCTGGCAAAAAAAGGAAACAAAGAAATCAATTTAGCAGGTAGGAGCACTGAACAGATTGAGGATTTGTGCAACACAAAGACCATAATGTGTTTATATATCTTGTTAAGCACTTTATATTCACATCAATCGTGAAATGCAAGTCCGAACAAAAGTTTGGCAAAGTATGAACAGCTAAACTAAAAGCATAAGCTAAAAAAAATTTTAATGAACTCACACGAAGAGTTTGAGATGATAAATCAACTATTTTAACGGAATCATCCATCAAGTAATTCTTCAATTTCCTAATAAGAGCTACTAACAGCTCATCTGATGCAACGGCATCGAACTTGAAATTGATTCTAGATAAATCGCTGTTGTGCGCTGCTCTGAGACCATTCATATGGTGTAAATTTCCGGGTAGATGAAATACAACTGAACGGGGATCACCAATTCCAACCTACAATCAGAGCAACACCATGAAGACAGAGTGACTCAAAAGAATTTCAACAACAAAACATCAGAATAGCATGAAGCAACTGAAAACCTTAGAAACCAAATCAGACACCAAAGCTCGAGCTTTCTCTGCATCTGGCAAGCAGCATATACGCACAAGTGACCAGACAGCATGCACAGTTTCACCATCAGAATACCAGTCACTAGACAAWGCATTGCTTTCAACATMTTYCGCTGACAGAAAGCTCTCCCTGTCAAGGAGCTTTCTGTGAAAAGCTTGGAGACTACAACAATTAAAATGACTGGGATTAGCACGCTGCCAGTTAATATGTCAGCAAATTAAATTCTCTGTCCTAGTCGGCAATGTTCTCAGAACAGTGAATCAGTGATTCTTGTTCTTAACTTGATAAGTGAAAGTTACATATACATAAGAGACACATCAAGAAGGCCAACGCTTATTTCCAGAAGTATAGCAAACAAAGGTAAGGCCTTATACTCTTGAACTATCTAGTATCACTTCATCCACAATAGAAGAAATAGGCGACTGCTGCTCCAGGATAAACATTTAACTTCAAATGTCAAGCATAATTTTAGTTTTTTCTTGTTATTCAAGCCTAATTTCCAGTGGTGCTGCCTCACAAAAAAGAAATACTTGCAGCACGATAAAGAATTCGCACTAATTCATTTTTGTACTACATTCGATGATCCAAGAGAATTGCTTTCACACACTTTGTCCTTCGTCCGTCACTACTCACTATCCATGTTATTCGGCTTCAAGATTTCAGCCAAATGAGTACCACATTGAAAAGATTAACCATTCGGAAAAATAGAAGAGTTGCATGAACATAAACAAACCTCCAAAGAAGCAGCTTTGGTGGAAGGTCCACAGATCTTTTTACAAACTGCAATATAAAGTCCACATCTCATATCCAAGGACATGAAAATCAAGAAAATAGCTTGAGTATTTAAAAAAATAAGGTAGTTCCTACCTTTAAGAAGTAGTCCCTTGGTGAGTACCCTCTGCATAATTCACCATGGAATGTCTTTATTGTGTGAAATTCCTCTAAATCTGGGAATGGCTCAATTTCCTACAAGTTCGATGAACAAAGACTAAAGTGTAAAGCATAGGCGAGTTTCAAAAGCTAAACAAGTTTCAGAGATTGTTAAGCAGCCCCCTATGTATGTAAACTCACATTTATTAAGGCTTATACTAGTCAACAAGAATTGTTGACAACATACAAATAGCAAAAAGACAAAAAGAAGATATTCAAGTGGACAGCTTGCCTAGATAGACCGACTACAAATCACAATTTGCAGTTCTACGAGATTCTATGTTAGGTGTTCAAGAGGTCTCAAGGTAAACAATGAAATAAAGATCTGAGTGCAGACTGCAGAGTTGTGATAAGGTGCAATCGAGGTGGCGTCTGCAGAACCAGCGACAATGCATGGGCTTTCATATGTAAACGGCCAACAGTATATACTGCCTTGAAAAGTCTCAGAACACTGACTAGCTAGCTACTCTACTTATCCCACTGAGCAACTGATTCAGCCAACCAATGGATCCATTAATTGATTGATTTATATTATAACATGTAAAACTCGTTTGCAACCAGCTCCACATTAATCATCTTCTTAACTGTTTCACCCACCCACCCACCCAATTCCAACAAAGAACCACTTGATTACCTTTGCGAATATCCCTAGAGATACACATGCCACAAACTTTTGCGTTAGAGCTCATCCTGACCTTAACTCATGCCAACATCCTCCAAAAAATTATTAGTCTGCTGAGATCAATGCACGCTGAACATAAAAAAACTATCCAAGAAGCTATTCTCATAAATTCATAGACAACAATTGTCGACGACGGCATCTAACAGCTTCTTCTTCTGTCTTTTTGACTGAACAAAACTATACACGCTTCCTCTACATGATAGAAAGCTTATCCTTTGAAAGGCTCAAGAGATCTTCCAGTGAGGTTTATCCTTGTAAATGCAATGACTAAGAACGGGTTAACTTGTCTTGATTCATTTTTGTGTCTTAAAATAATTGCCCAAGTTTCTAAGGCGAGATCCAATGGTGGTCATAGTAGATCCACATGTAAATTAGTCATCTTTTGCTATCAATAATTGAAAACCCACCATTTCAAATTCTAATGGAGAAAAAGACCCACATTTTTTTGGCTTTGGAATACGATGGAATAAAGCAAAATGGCTCAATAAATTGTTTCCACTTCTTATGTTGTGAAGGTTTTCAATGTGTCATTCGGTATTCGGAAAGAGCACCTTTGAATTTTCGACAGGAACGTAAGGTTGCATACATTCAACTCTCCCTAACCTGCAATAGGCCAAAGCCTTTGTTGCACTAGGGTGATATTATAATTTTCAAAATGCTAATTCCCTGTTCTTTTTAACTGGCGATTGATTCATAGGTGCATAGTGCACTTCCTTGATTTTCTTCTTATAATTTATTTTGACAAGTATTCCTTCTTAAAATTACTCAATTAAGCTTAAGATAAAAATTCTAGTTAGTGTCAAATGCAAATATAATTTTCAGACTTCTTCAAAACCCGTCCACAATAGTGGCTAACCAATCAGGACAAGACATGAGCCAACATGTGCTTGTCTTTAAAATGAAACTCATAATGCTACGTCTCTAAATAGATTACCAGTAGATAACTAAAAGGCTCAATGGAAGGAAGCTGTCATGCTGAAACATGGTGCAGTCACGAGGTATTATGCAAGGTATTTGGTCTAGCAAACAATCATTGAAAGCTCTAGAATTGCCCGGCAAATATACCAAGGAGTACAATATGCAGCCAAAAAACATGACCTATAGATCAGACAATCAAATAATGTGACTAAAAATTTCCTAGTTAAAACTTCAAAACTAAAGCAACCACAGGAGACAGACTTACTTTGATGTAGGCATGAAGAGATGGATAAGAATCCACAATCAAGAGGTGAAGCAATGACAACACTTGGGATGATGATGGGGAGGAAATTTCCGCATTAGATCCAGATGGAATACAGCAAGAAACCAATTTTGACACCAGATACTGCACAGAAGCAAGAAATGATCACGCCATAAACTGTTTCAGATACCATAGACAATTTCGGAAAAGAGAAGAATATACATGAAACAGATTAGAATGTCCCAACAGAAGTATAAAACCCAAAATCAAAATCATTCTCATTTTCACAAACAGCCAAAAAAGTAACTCGGGTTATAGAGCAATCCGGGTTTATACTAATAGAAAAGACATTCATGCCATTGGTGATTTCATCCCTATAAATCTGTAAGGCCTCCATCTAGAAAACAAATTAGCTGCCACGTATAATTTCCACGGAAGGATTTTTTTTGCGAATCGAGTGGCATTTTCTAACCTCATATTTCTCCCTTGTCACAGTTCATTCTTTTAGGTCCATTTCTATACTGAAACTTTGTTTTATACTCCACATCTTCTCACTGTTGAGACTGACGAGGTTCCAGCCTTACTTCTAAGTAGAGCCAAGGGACTGAATACATAAATATTAACCATTGAGTAAAAAAAATTGTAAACCTGTAACTGTTCTCCAAGAACACGAGTGGTCTCTTCAGACATATTACTCTTACACACTTTGAGCAAGAGGGAAATCATACGACAACATTGATCTTGTAGAGACGGAATACTGATAAATTGACCAACCAAGTTGAGCAGATAGCTGAAAACAAGCCAAAGAAAATGTGAGATAAAACCCATGAAAACCAGATGTTAATAAGGACTCAGAGAGGTAGAAAATTGGAACTAAATTTTATGAAATATCACACCAATATGTGCTTGCCACTGCTACTCTATGCCCAAGGATACGTATAAGGACCTCAACTCCAGCTAAATGATGAGCTACATGTCTTTGATTAACTGCTGCTGTTACTTTGTAATGTAGCTCTATAAGGATCTGAAAACAAGTGAGCAGAAAAGCCGTAACAGCTGGATATGAGAGAAACTAGAAAGAACGTAATAATATTTGGCGTATGTAATCTAAAAGTAGTAAGGGGGGGGGAGGGGGGGGGGGGNGGGGGGGGGGGGGGGGGGAGAAAAAAAAAAGATACCATGAAAACTCTGTCAGGCCGGAAAATATTAATCTTGTCTATCACGCCCTCACTAGAATGATAATTATCCCTGAAAATGACCAAGTCAAAGTCTATCACTGAAGAATATATCAAAGTAAAATAGCACTTAGAACTAACTCAGGAAAGGGATCATACAAATCCAGAAAACCGTCAACAACTGTCCGAACTGCAAGTTCAATATGCTCCATTGGAAAAAAAGGAATCCGAGTGTCTGGAGTAGACGAAGCAAGACTGATGATTTGGCAGACAATAGTAACCTGTACACACACAAAAATAGCAATTAAAAATCTGAATACTTCTGAGTCTTTGGGTTTTCTAAGTTGTATCCCTGCCTTTCTGACATTTTACGACGTACCCCTCAACTCTATACACTATTCAATAATCTATACCCTGACCTTATTGATCCGTTAAATTGATCAACCCACTCATTTACATATTAGCCCACCAATAGTTGATTCACGATTCCACCAATTAACCCATCCAGTTACTCATCAACCCACTCATTTACATATTAGCCCACCAATCACTCATTAACCCACCCAATAATATACGAGCCTACCCAACAATCCATGAAACCTCGATCATCACTTCATGCTTGATAGAGGAGTCATTAATGGTAGTTTGTGGTGGTTAAAGGGTTGTAATCTTTCTGACAAAGGTGGGTAGTGTGATGTTAACAGATGAGAATGGAGGTTGAAGAAGAGTTGTTGGGAGAAGGAGAGGATTAACACAGAATTGAAGGAGGTCTTTATTGAGAATAAGGTGGAGTTCAGGGGTACACAATAGAATATAAAAAAGGCAGGGGTACAACTTAGAAAATCAACAAAAACCCAAGGGTACAACATAGAATTTCCCAATAACTAAAGAAAAAAAGGTAAGATAACAAGCATGGTTACCGAATTCGCTCGGTGCCCTACGAATCGTGAATTGTTAAAAGTGAATTCTATTATGTTCCTTACTGAAAATACATATAACACACATTCTATAAGAGCGAATCGCGAATTGGTAAGGACGTATTCATAGCGAATTCGGTAACCATGATAACAAGCACAGGAGATATGTAGTACTAGTAAAGCCATGTTTCTTTGTTATATAGATCATAACAAAAAAATACTCCTGCAAAAAGAACCCGAGGGTCTAAACCTCACTAGATACAGGGAAATGTTGAAGTCCACAATGGACTCCAACTACTGTGTATTCATATGAAGAAACTCACAGTACAAACAGGGTTTTGCTGTTTCTTTTGAAACACCGTCCCCCCAGATGCTTATAGTTTGTACAGCGTATTGGTTACTAGGCTTCAAGACAAAACATCACTTTTCAAGCTAATCAACGTCTATTTGTTACAAAGGCACACGAGCAAGGGTTAGACAGTCCTTACAGTTGAGTTGAGAGTGAAATTTTTTATAAATTGCAATCTCCAATTACATTTACTTAAGAAAACAAAAAAAAAAAATTAAAAAACAATTTCAAGCAATGCAGACAGCAGACCACATGCATCACGAAACATTTGAACCAAATCAGGCAAGAAACGTAAACTTACAAACGAGAATTACAAACCATATTTTTCTTTATACGCATGTCTCTATCATCCTCAGATATAACAGCAAACTGCAGAATTTTGCTCTGTAGCACAGCTGATGCCTTTTGCGATTCAGGTTTGTTACAGCAGTGCAATACCATACAGATTGAAAACACCGAGGGAAAGTAACTTATAACTAGAGCCGGTACAGTCTGCCCAGTTTGCTGCTTGTATGTAAAATCAATGTCATGTCACTATGTCAGCACATACAGTATGAATTAGAGTCACTGGCACTAGAGAAAAACATCAAAACAAATGACCAAAAAATTTAAGGGGGGTGAGAAAGACAAAGCAAGAGAAGCTCAGATCAAAAACTGATCAAAAATTTTCCAGCTGTATCTCTAGTGGGTGGGAGAAAGAGGCTATAGAGTTTTTTCTGTGTATTGGTGATATCTTGAATCACCAATAAAAAATACACCGTAAGATATTGTCAACATAATAACGTGAACAATCTCTGAATTTGAATATAAAGATAGCTAAGTATTATACTCATGTACAAAGTAACAAAAATCACGTTCTTAATAAAATAAGAATGGATAGAGAATATTCCATATTGAGAAACGCATTTTCAGATTGGGAGAAGATCAAGAAAGGAAGTTGACCTCTGCTAACCATTGAAGGGTGGAACTATCATGAGTATCACCATGCAGTATAAGAGCAGGTACAAGCCATTGGCAACAATATTGCAAAAAATGGCTCTGTTCAATGTCCAGAACAAAAAGATCCATTATCTGCCAGAAGAATAATAATCGGTTAAGCAGCTGAGGTACAACCCTATACATGCAGCTTTACACCGAAACATTCTACAGATGAAGCAAAATACTCGGCATCTAAAAATTACAGAGGACAGTAAACCAGTGTTATAAAAAAATGTCATTTCTTCACTCTGCTCTTATCACCGAATACTTACGAGACATATTTATCAACTTATAGGTATGTCGAACAAAAGAAAACCCTCTGAAAATGCCCCTAAAATTTTCATTTGCCTGCATCCCCTGAAGTATTTTTTTTTTTTGTCTCCGTCATAAAGTTCCCCTGCCACTTTCGTATAAATTTATAATACCTCCACGCCTCCACCCTTCTTCACCCAATAATCAATGAAGGAGCAAAAGAGGAGACGGGTGGAATTTGCATAAGGAATAACAATCAACAAACTACAAAGGTTACCCCTATGTTTGCAAATGACCCTGTGAAAAGTGCATCGAAAATTGCATCAAATGACTCCTATTTCATGATGAAAAAAAGTTTAGCTAGTTAAGTGAGTCATTTTGCAATATTTCATCATAACTCAGGTCTTTTGGTCGGTTAGGAATGAAACTACCGCAAAAAAAAAGGCTAAAGGTTTAGTGGCTGACAGCTAACCAAAAATAAGTTTTTGGTAACGGCCAAGAAGAGTGAAGACTGGGGCAGAAACGATCCCCGTAGAGAGAGAGACCACATAACAAGCCCAGGTAACTCCATCTTTCCTAAAACTAATTGGCCGTAGGAGGAGAACCTCTAGGCCTTATACACTGAGAAACTCTCTACTCCGCCACCAATGTCGGACTTTACATGATGGTTTCTTACATTCAACAGCCTGTGGCGGGGTAACAGGGGTTGGATGTCCAGTGTTAACCTATGGTATTGAAGCTCGATTTGAGACTCAATCACAGAAACGGTTGCTGGAGCCTAATATCAGGCATTGCAGCATAAATAAGGTAGTGATAACCTTCAAAAACTTGATTACACGGTCTCGCTACGGCGTTGTGGCTGATATTTAATACCTAATCATACTGAAATTCGCGTCCAAACATTGTACAAAAAATGGGTGCTCAAGACATGGCAAACACAGTGGAAGCACTTTGGAAAACCATAGCATTCCTAAAACTGCGAGGGGCAATCTGTTTTAAGAGTCTTTAAACTGCATTATTTTGAGGAAATCTTTCCCAGTGCTGTGACGAAGAGATGTTCACTCATGAGTCATGACTGCATGAACAAAACAAAAGGGGAGGGAGACATATCACATATATGCTCTATGATAAGAAGTCAAATGTCAGCCAGGAAACTTGAGATAAATCTTATGCTAACCTGAAACAGAGATCAAGCTTAAGTCATGCAGGTCAAAAACATGTTCCCTACATTCAACATTAAAAACTAACTAATCACGTGCGTGAATGTATAGAGCCTATCATGTAACTCAAATATAACTATACTCCAGTCTCCAACATTAGCCAAATATTAGGGTCACTAGTATCAAAGTGCCAACCCACATGATACAGACAATCAAGGCCCAATATAAATACATAAAACATTCTGACGACAGCTCAGATGCCAGGAACTAAGATGAAGTTTGAGGTTTACCTGAACAAGCCCCTGTAACCCCATACCACAGGCAACCCAACTGAATATGAGAGGACCCATAAGCTCTTCCAGATACTGCAAACACAACAGCACCCAATTTAGGACTTTCCTGGTACATACTGTGCATGTGATTTTATCCTAAATTTATAGTACTGCGCTTCACTAGACTCAAATGATGCATGAAACAAGAGTAAAGAAAATTAACTCCACCCTTATTGTGACTTCACTTATATGAAAACAAAACGGCTATGATAGAGAGTAATACTAAGACCAAAGATTGTTCAGGTCAACCATAAAACAGCACTCAATATAAAATTTTATCATTCAAATGAGAGAAAAAATTCATTACCTTTGATCTGCAAGAATACTGGAGTCGCCTCGCAAGATTATCCAAAGCTGCTTTGACCAGGTCCCTAAATGAAGACCAGCTTCTCATCATTAAGAATATCAGGGCATAATTTATGTATATAAATGGAATAAATTAGCAGTAGCAACCTTTGACAAGGATGATGTGTAGAAACCATACATATTCTGAAAACAGCCTGCACTCATAATCAATATTCATATTCAGAAAAACATCAACCAAAAATATTATAAAACAAAATCGAAAGATCTAATGCAAAATCTGATAACCAAAGCATCATAAGTTACCTCCAATTCAATTTTCTCACTATGAAACGCAACATGCATGAGGGTCACGACAATGGTTTCTATAGCTGGGACAAGCTGAGAATACGCACCAAGGTCTTTTATTTTGGTAACAAGTCGTCCTTTTGGGCAGAATTCCAATCTTGGATCAAAGTTGGAGCTACAAAGGAAATGGGTACAGTTTAAACTATATAAGAAAATACTCGTTTAAACCAAAGTAGCAAAATAACATGTAACAGAACATGAATGCTGAATACCAGAAGATATAAGACAAACAGATTTTGTTTCAAAGAAGACGTAGGGAAGCTTGGGCCACTTCTCATGACCCAACTCATACAATGATAACCTCATAGAACAAACCTCTTTTCCTAACCCATTATCCTATTAATTGAAGGAAAACACTAGTCAATCTCTTCACCAAAGCTACTCAGAAGCCTACTCAATCTCTTCCTTTTCCACCTCTCAAAAATCTAATGCCTCATCACAAAAGCTACTCAGAAGCGTCCCAACGCTACTATTATATCCATTCCAAAGCATGGAATCACGTCAAAAATTAAATTGACTAGCAATTATCACCACTGAGGAGCTACTATAGTAGCCTTTCAGTAATACAAATGGAACTTTACTTATTTAAAGATAAAATCAATGCATCAATCTCTGACAGTCCCATAGCTCTCAACTCTACATACGCTTGGTAAATCAAACATAACTTAAGAAACCAAAAAAATAGGCTTCAATAAATTCTGGAGCCAAAAGCTACGAATAATACCCACCAGATATCCTGAAAAAGAACATCGTGACCATCCCACGAAAGGAAAAGAATCCCAACTCGTCTAGCCAGCAAAAGCCGCACTCGGTAATCGGGGTCACTCAGCAATATCAACAACTTTTGGATCATTGTCTGTCAAAAGAAAGCAATGAACATAAGCGAACAATGGGAAGCTTACAAATTTGGTCGAGAATCCATGGAAAAAAAACAACTAATGCAGCTTATGACACCATGAGACAGAACATAATCCAAGTAAGAGAAAGGAATAGGGGCGTAATAAGATTTTCAATCCAACATTTGATAAATTTTAGCCATGTCATCATGAAGTAAATTACCTGGCCAATTTGAGGATTGAGTCCAATAAAATCACATATACAATCTACAAGCTTCTGGCGACCCCGCCGATCAAGTAAGTTGGACTCAAAAACCTTGATTACTAGGTCCCCAAAATGCATCAAGCTCTGGAACAACAGGTAAGACAATTCAATTAATCATATGCCCAAACAGAGAAATTTCAAAGATATTACGAAAAAAAAATCCGATGTAGAAGGTTAATTTAATCTTAGTCAACGGGATATGTAGAACTGTAGAAACATTCAAAGAGTACATGAAGAATACAACCAATAGGAAAACAACAGACCAAGCAAGTTGAAAGACTTAACTGCAGTCATCGATAGCATTAGACACAAAGTCTTAAAAACAAGCTTTGTTGAGTTCCCACATCAGAACACCCAAAAACTACATCATTACCGACGTAAAAATAGTACAGAACATCAGAAAAACCTAAGCTGTGAAACCAAACCAAATGGCAATAGGTGGCAGACAATCACACATACCATTTACCAACAAACACCCACTAGACTACAGCCACTCACCTGTAATTTCCACACTGGCATACTTATTCAATACCAGATGGCCAAATCTAATACTCATAGGAGCATCGAGCTCCCACTTGATCTAAAGCAACCAAATCTAACTCAGCTTATATGTATTGTTTTACTCACCATCATTTTTTGAGCTAAATATTTATGTGAAGGAGCTCGGAAACTTCACATCAAAGATCATTAACTTTACACAACAAAGCTTAAAAATTTAAGCAGCAGTCCTAAACTCGTAATAACCCATTAACCCTTGAAGCCTCAAGCCAAAGAAAATCCTTTTTTTTTCCTGAAAGGTGACATTTAAAATTAAAACATTTACCTGTGCAAAGTTTTTGTCCTCGAGAGGCAGACCACTATCTTTGTCTTTCCCACCATGATTCAAGAACAACATTTTTGCTGACAAGCAAGACAATGGAGATAGTACATCAAATAGGTCGAGGTTTTGGCTCGATTTCTGCTCAATCATATCATCAATCACAGCTACCTGTAAGACAATGTTTGTTAAACCCACAATTCTAAGTGTAACCCTCAAAATCCAGTATGCCATTGTAATATTTATATATTTGGTATTATACTTCATCTAGATTATCCACATTGAAGATTCAATAGACATTTTGAGTTACACTAGGAACTAAGAGGTTAAGGGCCCATGCAGTCATGTAGACTCAATTCTTTCAGAAAGACAGATATGTTACACTAGCAATATCACAAAAAAAATAGTACCAAATTAGTTAGCTTTCTCGCAGATAGGCAGTGAAAGTTTTGGCAAAGTCTCTGCAGAATATATTCACACACCTGCTCAATATATCAGAAGTTGGTAAATAACTGCACTAGCACCATAATCTTTTATAAATAGATAACATAAGCGACGTACAAAATTACATAACATACCTTCAGATCACTTTCAGTATTCAGAATGTCGAACAATATATCCCATGTAACACTGGGCAAAACTGAGAATCCGCATGAAATCAAGGATATGGTGTCCATTTTCCGCCTTGACCAACCAAAAGACATTCCAGCTGCGGTTGTTCCATAAACAACATCAGGAGAATCATCAGCACTATCCAATTCCATGTCTAGTAGACGACTGTTACAGCTCCCTGGTTGTAAAATGTTATCAGCTGGAGTACTAGAACCAGATACCTCCGACATCGTAGTCTCAAATTGTACATTTTTCCAATATTCATGCAGTTGTAGGTACAATCTCGACAACGCCATCAGAAGCCTCTCAACAGAAAGAATAGTTGGTGTAAGTATGGGATCAATTGTGCCGTGCATTCCATGACCATATAAAATGGGGCAACTAAGAAAATTCTTTAAAGAGGCAACAACCGAGCATGCTCCATCAGGAGACAAGCTTGAACTCCACAAGCCACAGGATTTAGAGTCCCTCATTGAATCTTGGATGACTAGAATAGCAGATTCAATCATACCAACCAAGCAGTTGCACAGTTCTGTACGGAAAGGCAATAAATCATCATTCTTCCTGCAAAGGGAGCCATGGAATTGTCCCACTTAAATTATCTCAAATGCAAAAGGACTCCGTTCCAGCTATCATGTAGAACTAGAAATAAGAGAAGAAATCAATAATATATCGGCTGAAAAGCGTCAGCAAGTAGTAATAAATGGTCTTTTTTCCTTTTCTATGGAATAAAAACAAACAAAAAGGAGAAACAAAAAGACACTAAGGAAAAGAGTTACAGAAGAGGTTGAGGAGACATGCCCAAAAATCCGAACTCAGAGCAATACTTAAGCTGCAGAATTCCAGCAAAAAAAAAAAAGAAAAAAGATACCCTACACACTCCCAATTCTCCCAGCTAAAGTCAAAATAATTGCAAAGCAAACTTCCCTTACAGAAACCACTCCTGTCATCCCCTCGGAAAACCTGACCCAATTGATATTTTTTTCCATGACCCTAGCATAGTCTCGCTCAAAAAATAAGCTAACCATTGCTCGGATTTCCAACACACAAAACCTAGTGTTTCGAAGATCTAATAGTATTATGTTTGGATCAGTCAATACATGTCATGCATTCATGCTTGAGAATTCTATCCCTAAATTTGTGTACAGGTGTCACCCTTGAAGTCTTGTACCCTTAATCCCTAATAGAATCCACAAACAAACACATGTAAGCAGAGCACTTTTCAAAATAACACCTTAAGTGCAAAACGATCACGAATCACGAGTGAATTTTCATGTTACTTAACCATTTGACCTAGGGCCCTAAGGCATATGAATTCGTGTTTGCAAAAGCTCCAAACGCTAACCCCCTAAAAGCCAACTGATCAAGATATAGACATCCCTGTTGTACGAAAATATACTAGAAAAAGGTGAATGTGGAAAAGATCTGTACCTCATTATCATTGAGCCATAAAACAAACTAGACAGCAGTGAACAATGGAGAAAGATGTCATGCAGCTGGTTCCTTTCGTTTTTTATGCCCATGAGCTCCTGAAGAACACAGCTCTCCATCTCACTCAATAATGGGTCCTGTAACTGTCTCGGAAGACGCACGCCTTGAGAGGTACTGGTTGATGGCTCCTGGACATGAAGATAAAAGCACAATCACGAAAACAGTAGATTTTACACATCAGTCCTCAACTCCTCACAAGTTGAACATTAAGTTCAATATGAATACTACATTTTTTATAGTGAATAGATACGATATTATGAAAGAGAAACAGATAAATAATAGTCCTCACACCTCATATGCAAACATAATAAAGATGTCCAATTAAAGTGTATAGACGTAACTGCAATACCCTTAAAAGCACCCTTGAGGCCATAGCCTATTGTTTTACACTTTTACTACCCAAACAGCGACATTTACTGAACCAGGACACACCAACTGCCCAGCACAAATACCACTTAACCTCAACCACAAAGAATGAGCATCACAATGGACGATTAGATGCATCTCTGTCTCAAGATTCTTCAAGCACATGAAACACAAATTTGGACTAAGTATGTGTTTGGCCTAGTTTTTAGAAGTGCTTTTAGTTACTAAAAGCTTTAACTTGGCCAAACACACATTTTTTGCATGTTGAAAACTATTTCAAAAAAAGCCCATATTCATTTATTTAGCACTCAAAAAGTAGAAGCATCAATTTGGTACTTCTAACTTTTACTTCTATTTTTAAGATGTGTATACTCCATAAATGACAAAATTGGACGTCGTAAAAATTTCAATAAATTAAAAAAAAATACTTAATTCATTCATATTTTTTCATTCTCAACAAATAGAGACCCATCTTGATTACTTTTACCAATAACTTTTTCATTCAATTAAGTTAAAAAACTCTTTTTGAAAAACAGTTCTGTAAAATGATAGCCAAACACCCACAATTTTTTCAAGAAATAGCTTACTAAAAAACTCATTTTCAGAAATATAAACAGTTTGTGTAAAGTTAGGCACTTAGGCCAAACATAGTCCAATGGGTACCATGCCTGCACTTGTGTAAATTGCCACAGCCCACAAGTGTTAATTCTGCGCGGTACCATGGTCCAAAAGAAGCTCTCAACTTTGAAAGGAACTTTAAAATGTAATATCGAAGCTAGCTTCCTGGCATGTAGTAATGATAAAACCTTAGTTTAACCAGAGCTCCTGATAGTAGATTTCAATTCATCCCTACCTCGTGTAAAATTATCGAATTTTATGCCAACTAACCCTGGCTTAGGGGTATTCTTTGACTTGAGGCATTATACAGAACAAGAAAGGAAATTCCAGGAGCTTAGGACACTCAAGACATATGTACGGCTTCTGAAACAAATGGTTACAAAGCCCTAACATTTAGAAAAATTAACATATAGTGACAGTCTGAAGGACTATCTTTACCTTATCAGAAAATTCTGTGTTAATTTCAGCGACAACACTGATAAGACATTCAAGATTTTCATCAGAATCCTCATGCCTTTGCTCGTTCCCCTACAAGAATAACCAAAAACAAAAGCTATCACAGGGCAGTAAACTAAACAGCAAAGGCTAATCAATAACACAGACTATCAAAGATTTTAGTGTTTCTAAACATTGACTTTCTTGAATTTGAACATTCCAGAATGTAAAAACTGCACAGCAGCTTATACAATCCACCATCTGAGTTTAATGAGTTTACATATTCCAAACCTCCGAATAAAAAGTATTTCCCATGCCCTTCAGCGAGTCCAGTACAATAATGAGCCTCTCATAAAAGGCCATTCTTCACCACATCTTTTATTGATGAAATAATTATTAAGAAAACTCAGCACTGTGAGAGACGAACATGACTCGCCTAGACTTTCAAGTTGTTAATTTTATGTGATAACTACGGTAAAGAAAAAGTACCTCAAGCCAGTCCATTGTCATTCCAGAGGTATCTATACCCCAGTAAGCTGGATACAGCCCTCGGTAATAATTCAAAATGTCAGAAGCTCCCACACATATTGCATAGACAGCCGCTGGCAACAATACAACCATGTGCTCATCCAATTTGAGGGTAGCCTGTAGATTTGGATAAACCATTGTAACAGAAGAAGACATGACTACCAACGATACAGTAAAGCATTTAATCGATCATTATTTTTACCCAAAATAACAAAAATAAAAAGAGCAAAAACAGATGACATAAAAGAGATGATCACCACATTAGTGGTACCTAGACCGTGGGACTGACCTTTCTGGTGATAATACTTATAACTCTCCTCAGAATACTTTGTCTGAGATGTAAATTGTCTCGTAGATCTCCCTACATACAAATTGCCACGTCAAAACATTGTTCAATGATACGCACAACTTACAGAAAGCAACATCATTGTCAAGGTATTTCAGAGCTACAAAGATTATCAGCTACCAAATAATAAATTCAGAAGCAGCAATGACACAAATTTGCAAACATAATTATTGCCCCTAATGTACAAAACAGCAATTCATAGCAGACCCTGAAATCCAGAGTATCCAACCCCCAGCAAGCAAACATAAAACGGTACTATAAATAAAGGAAAACAAATTGATTAAAATTGCATTTGGTTTTACACATCTGTCAACACGGAAATGTGTATGGGGTTAGCAATATAATGCAGACCATTTCCTTTTCCTTCTCCACAGAGAGCAATGTGATGAGTCGTTAATGCCATAAAAGATGCAAGTACATGGTAGAAGTTCAGCAAAAAAAAGACACAATAGCAAAAGAAAAAAAAATGTGCTTGGTCAGCATATAGCAACAATTATTATCAGAGCTTCGTTTCCCTTTTACCATTCCTTTCCCCTATCAGAGAGATAAGGAGTAAACAGAACAAAATTTCAAATGAAAAGAGAATGATTATTACTTGGAAGAACGAACTGCTTCAAAGAATGAAAGAACTTACTTGTGAACCTTTTCTTGAGAAGTAACAGGAAATGAAGTATAAAGCAGACCTGCATTAACCACAAAAGATTAAGGTGGCCAGTAGTCGTGAGGTTTTTCTTTTTAATATGTGTGAAAAACGATGGTGAAGGATACAAATTGTATAGAATGGACAGAGTAGTTTGACAGTTTCTTTTGACACGGGATAGGAGACTAAATTAGTGTTTACAAGTTCAATTTTGATTGTTATAAAATCAAGCATATAACATTACTAATTATGTTTATTATAATACTCTCAGCGTGTCAGATTTACAATCAAGATCGAAATGCATATTCACGTTATGAATTCATATTGAGCAGCACTATGCCTTTCGGCTAAATTTTAGCTCGTCAAAATTTCTGTATAGAAAATAGTGCATTAATCAGATAATAGGAGGTGATAGTGTGATACTGCTGGAAAAAGATGGCCAATTAATAGATTATCCAGTATAATTGACGAAGAGTATCAGGAAATTAAAAGTAATTGGAGAAGGATATCAATCCAGAAAAAGATGAACAAACGAAAATGGAAAAGAAAAGAACGGTAGAACACCCACAGAGACGATATATCTCTAAAACACTGAAGGTCCCACACATCTCGAGGCACTTCTGTCATGACTAGTATGCCCTGAAAGAAGGGAAACACCACTTTTATTACAACACGAAACGATTAAATGTGCACAAACAGCTAATAACAGTCTGGAAACATCTTAGAAACTAGAAGATTCGAACAAAAATAATGAAGTGGGACACACATGAGCAATCATGTCACCAAGCAGCATGAAAGCAGCATCTGCCTGCACATTGTCAAAGCCAGTCCAGTTAAGTAAGACATTGCTAGCAAATCACTTATCAACTTGATAGCAGTATTGGCACGTGATACTAACTGGATAACCATAAAACTAAACAAAATCAAATCCAGCATACTGAAAGAACTTAGAAACAAAAGAGTGACACAAAAACGTTCAAACAGAATGAGTGTGACTACTGTAACAGACCCAATGAATGTTTTTTTTTTGTGAATTACAACAGAAAAATTAACTCTATACACAAAACGGTACTCAATGTATTTCAGAATAAAAGTTGTTTCAGGGGGGAAAACATTTGTTTCACAATAGAAGATTAGAAGTTATTCTCTTCTCCCTGTGTGTTTTAACTACTTATTCGCAAGCATTCCTTAAACGCTTTTGCAATTCTAATGAGATTTGCAAAGGGTCTTGAGTAAAATTCATTAGCTTTGTGTTTGATGTTCCAATTTGTGGCGTTGTTATTTACTTGTTGTGGGATTCCCATTTTCAAGGATAGTAGTTAATTAGTTAATGATTAATATTTTACTATTTCCTTAACCATTTTTTTATGCTACAACTTTAAAGAGAGTATTGACAGGGCGTTTGGTTAGGGTCTAAGGAAAGGGAATCACAATCCTCCACACTCCCTTTGTCGTTTGTCTCACCATTTTTTGCATTCCTTTTCCCATACCCTCAAAGTCCTCTATCTCCATTCCCCCCACCCCTTAAAAGGTATGGGATTCACTTTCCCTAACCCACCCCTACACCACTTTGAGTAACACCACACCCATCATCACTAGCATGCACCACTATCGCCCCACCCCTGGCAACTCTGCATCACCACCGCTGGCGTCCTCTCATTCTGACCACCTCACCGGCACTCGCCCTCACTAGCCACCGCCTCCCCACACCTCTTCGAAACCCAACACCACCAACCTCTAGACACCACCCTAACAACTACAAAAACCCACCCACACCACCAATCACCTCCCGCCCCACCCAAGGTGGGGGTTTCAGTGGTGTGGGTGGTTTTTTGTAATTGTTAGGGTGGTGGGTTTCGAAGGGGTGTGAGGGTGACGTGGAGAAGCAGTGGCCAGCCTGCGGTGGGGGGTTTACCAACGAGGGGCTGAAGGGGTGCTGGCAAGGGGGCTGACAGTACACCGGCGAAGGGCTGAACAAGATGCCAGTGGAGGTGGTTCGAGGTGGTTGTTGGATTGGATCCTGTTTTTTCATTCCTTTACGGCCTTACCTATTTTAGTTACCAAACAAGTCATCCTATAAAGGGTAAACCTGTTCCTTTTAATGACATTCACAAGCATCACACTTCTTTACTTTTTTGCTTATAAACAAGCATCCTAATACTGAACAGGTTAGAGTAATTCAGTGTGATACATATAAATCTATAACTTACAACAAGAGCAATGTTGCTAAAAAAAGGGAGGCCATGGATGAGAGATTTCCAAACTGCTTGCCAACCACGAACAAGCTGTAAAATGAGAAAAATAATAATAATAATCACCAATTAACCAACATAGAAATTCACCATTGACGAAACCATCATTTCTTATTTACTCGGATTTAAAATCGTCGCGTACCTAACTAAAAAAATTTACAAATAAGTATTACAACCTCCAATCCACACCAAACTACCCATTTTCCTTTTTGGGCAAATCCACATCAACTACACATTCCTTATTTAGTAGTAAAATCCTCTCACATGTAATATTTTATTGTTATTCTTTCTTTCATACTTTTTCCACCACATACACTAACAATAGTTTATATTTTTTTCTTAATCTTTGTGCAAAAAAAGAAGGGGTTATGCTCATTCATGGACATGATTTACTTAATCATGGACATGAATGACCATTATACCCTTGTTATTTTACACTATTTTCTTTTCTATTTCATTCTAATACATTTTTCTCAATTACCCACACCAACCAACCACCGTACGCACCACCCTCCTCCACCTGCTCGGACCTCAGATTGCACCACCCATACCAGCCCCGGCCACCACCGAACCACATACTCTCCCTTCCCTACTAATGAATTGAAAACCCCTTACTCCTCCTTCCTTGTCCACCGGACCACCCTTGCCACCATACATGACCTCCCATTGGGCCATCCGGCTATCCAAACCCATCCCCACCACGCTCAGACCCCATGACTTCAGAACCACCCGCATCACCACTGAACTCAGAACCACCCGCCCCTGCCACCACCCGCGTCTCCATCATGCCGTCCCACGATCACCTTCCTACAAGCCCGACAAACCCCCTCTCTCCCTTGCCTCCCTGAACGTCGGCCACCACATGCCCGATTGACGACCTCCGACCTCCCCACCGCCCCTCCTTTACCACTCAGCCATCCTTTCATATTTTTGTAATTTTCATTAACCCTAATTTTCAAAACCCCAATTCCATTAATTAATCCTAAATTAATTAGGTCTACTTAATTTAATATAGCTGACAAATTAACTCAGTTAGAATCATTGTTTGGTAAACCCCAATTTTCATTGACTAATATGATTAATTTTCAGAGGGATAGAGAGAAGTTTTTCTTTGGTTTTTAGATGAGGGGTAATGTATGGAAAAGTAGTGAGAAAAAGTCCGTGATTGAGTAATTTTCGTCCATGAAAGAGCAACTACGAAAAAGAATGGGTAGTTTGGTGTGGATTGGAGGGAATAATCAATAAAGATATGACCGCAAAAACAGTCTCTCTACTAGTTTGACTGGCTTTAAAAAAGGTCTCATGAAGCTGAAAAAAAGCAGAAGAAACAATCTAAAATTTTTCAAGTTCCACCTTATTTGAGGCTGAAAGGGACTTCGGCGAGCACTTCTCTGCTGACACTGGGGGCGGCAATAGCGGAAAAAGTTGGTGTAGGCTCCTTCATACAGGAAAAATTATAATAAAATACGGGAATAGCACAAGAAAAAGGATACACGAACACTTCTTCCATGTTAAATTGATAAGGAAGTTCAGGATCCAGCATACCGCAGAGTCCAAAGCAAGCCATCATAATTATGTCCTTTATTAGCATCAGCCAAAATTCTGCAGGAATAGACAGGACACAATCACCAGAATAAGAAACGAGTCCTAGCATAACATATTTATGTAAGAAATGATCGATAATACTACACTGTGTCAAAAAAAACTGGAATAACAAATAAATGGCATTCTGATCAGATATGCCTCATATTTGACCAATAAAGTCGTACTCACTACTCACTGTCACAGCTACGGACAAAACTTCTCCCTAACTCGTGCTAACCATCTTGGTATTATTTTTTTGATTTAAGTAAAAGGGGGGTATTGATGCATAAAGGATACCAACGCATGACATCTGTTCACAAAAGAAAGACACCAAGAGGTGTCACCCTCCACACCTCTTGGTACCAAGACAGGAATATGGGCATGAAAACTGAAAGATAAACATTTATTTTCACACATGTGTACAACTGGTTATGTGCCATATGCTGTTTTACTTACTGCAGAATTAATGCTGTCAAACAACGGTCATTCCCCTATGTAAGAAATAAGTAAACAAGAAACCTGTATCACTTTTAATAACAATGGGTATCATATACTCCTATTTAACATTGGACCACTGGCAAATCCATCTTCTCTACCTAGCACATCGTTCTCAACTATAGTTTTCACTGAATCCACAATGGTTACAAGTTATGGCTACTCATAGTCATGGACCCTCCTTCCTAAAAGCAGGGAAAAAGCCGAACCTTTGCACTGGTCAGATGCTGAAAAAAAAAATTAAATACTTCCTTGTTATGTTTGATTGTTTATATTTACTTTTTGCACAGGTTTTTAGGCGAGTCTAAATTAAGAGGGGTCATATTGTTGATTGGCATATATGCTTTCCCAGTCTCTCTCATCCCACCACCAACCTCATCCAACCCACCACCATCAGTTCATCAAGAACCAATACTTACAACCTTGACTACCACCTCAATCCAGACCTCCACCTCCAAACAAACTCTGCCTTCACCTCCGCACCTTTGCACAACACCTTCAGACCTACTCCGCTCCACCTCATGCCTCCACCTCCAAACCACCACCGTGCGTCACCACCTCCTTTGCAACCAAGTGATTAGGGTGAGGCACCAATTAAATCACCATCGGTGCTCATCACGTCAGATCAGTTGCTCGGTTGTTGGTGGTCGCGCAGAAGTAGTGACGTTGTATTGCATAGGGTCATTTGGTGGTGGGCATTGGTGGAGCCAGAGTTGGGTGCTGGTAATAGATGGAGATGATGGGAATCTCAAATGCGTCAGGGTAGTGGTGGGAGTGGGAGGTTTGAGGTAGGTTTATGGTGGTGCAAGGATGGGAGGCATTGGGATGAGGTTGGGGGCCTCAAGGTTGGGAATGGAGGTGGATCCAAGAGCATAAAGAAGAAGGCATTATAGACTTTATAGTCAGTTAATAAAGTTTTGAGTTACCAAAAACAGAAATGTATGCAATCCAATGGAACACGTATACAATCAAATGAAATAGTGAATATAGGAGGTAAGGATGACTCATGATGAAGTTCACAAGACTGCATCTAGATAAAGAAATATGAACCTGCTTAACTGTTTTTACAATGCCACTCGATTTCAGAATTTCAAGAACTAAAAATACATGCTGCCTAGTAGAATCATCACTTATTAGAAGTAAATGTATGCGAAGACCATCTAAAAAAGCTGACAATGTCAATCAATAACCACACAAAGTGATGGAAGAGTGAAATCGGGGGGGGGCATAAGCGTGATAAAAAGCATAAGCCTCAGTCAACATTAACACTGCCAATAAATGAATAAATCAAGTACATAAAATCAACAAGACAGCACAAACAGACCCACGGTAGGAGATAGGAGGAAGGGATTGAACACAAACATATACCTCTCAAAACTGGAGCAAATGCCATCAAACCAGCACACAAAGTGATCCTTAGGCAGGCGATTTTTATAGTTACAGCACAAGTAACACAAAACGGCATGCCTGACAATTACAACAACAAAAAAACGAGAATATTACTCTGAGGCTTGTTTGTGTATAACAGTGGATATCGCTTGTTGTGCCTTGTGCACAACGTGCACCAAAGGCGCCTCGAGGCATTTTAGCTACCCCACTCAGCCTTAAACTTAAGTGCGCCCGAGGCAAGCGTTTTTAAACTAAGTTTATAAACACAACAATTTGCATTGCTCAATAGTGTTCGATGTTGTAAGCCCTAGATTGAAGCAAAACAAAATTAAACTCACCAGACCCATGTTCCATGTTGCAACTGATTTAGAAGGTAATCTGCAGTACTCTGATTTCTTGCTCGTTTTGTAGCCAATGGTCTTTTATTCACACCGACAATTAACTGGGAAAAAAACCAGAAGCAAATACATGACATAAACATAACTTCTTTGCATTAAATAAGCATTTAAATTGCACGGATAGGGTCTTTTCCTAACTCTCTCGAATTAAAATCCCAGCTTGACTTTTTGGTGTGGAAGTTTCAAAACGTTCACATCAAATATGTTGATAATCATAAAAGAAAAAGAGTATAATATGAAACATAAACTTCTAGAAATAACCAAAAATTCGGAAAAAAAAAAAAAAAATTTTGTAAAAGTACATTGATACAAAAATGTAAGAGAAGTATGATCAAAGAACATTTACTAAACTAAAATCTATACGTATTGGATTTGCTACGGATGAGGAGAACGGTTACTAGGGTAATAGAGCTCAAATGAAGAGGAATTTGGAGAAGAGGGTAATAATTACCCCATAAAAGGGAATAGTTACTCATCTCCACACTAGGAGATAGTATTATATACCGGTTAGGGTCACAGTTGGGATAATCGTGCCTAGTCTCGCTAAAAGCAAATAAGAATGGCCACAAAATGCAGTAAAGTGCACTCGAGGAAACTTCCAAAATCTCGATAACTCGGTATTGTATTGGTGTCACAGCCGATATTTAAAACCATGCATGAGGGTTATGCATTACCTCCAAATGGGCGTAATAGTTCTCAATTTTTCTTTTGATAGCTAAGACATAATATTAATTAAGGGACACCAAGGGGTGTCATCCATGTACAAAAGATATCATAGAGGTGTCCGCACCCATCTACAAAAAGACATGATGGGGATGACGGCCATATACAAAAAGACACCCTAAATATGACGCCCGTATTCAAAATGAGAGGTGGATAGTTACACTCTCAAACTACCATGCCTAATAGTTTCCCCATCATGTCCTCTTCCCACCCTACGTCACCAATCGCCTCCTCTTTCTTCTATTTAAGCTCTTTTACTCCAGCAATAGTTAACTCCATTCCAAGCGAGCCTTGAGGTAAAAGAAAGAGCAAGAACAAATAGTAACTATCACTTGAACAATTAGAAAGGAAGTACAGAGATTCAGTTCCTCCTCTTTATCAAGACATAAAAGGACCACAACTGTGGATCGCCAAGCTCATATAAAAATGCATAAGATATTAAAAGTTAAGTATGGCATGAATGGATACCCGATACACAACAAGAGCTGCCAGCTCCAGTAGATTGTGATTAGAACTTGCCAAAGTCCCAATCTTTTCATCTTTAGCTCCAGCAGGTGTAAATTTGTCTAATCTGATAGTAGAATGTTAACGGTTATGCATACACCAAACGAAATACCTTGAATGTGTTCATTGAACGTAACAATAAAGATTACCCTGAAGACATTACTTTTTAATAGAGCCCTTATTTATCCCAAGTGAAAAGGAAAATGCAATTTAATTCAGCATGCACAAATTTACATCTACTGACTAGTAAATGTGTCACATAAGAATTACTCTTGCAGCAAGAACAAATGATGACAAAACTATTTACTTTTGTTTGTTTTGAAATCAACTATCGGAGTATTACTCAAACAAGTACAGAAATAGCAAGATGAAGATTTTTCTTCCAATCGATATTCCACTGTAATTAATCTTATATACTAGATAACCACAATATGAAGTACTTTTTTCTAGGGACAACTGAAAGAAATAACCAGACCTACATGAACGAATAAGATAACCTTTCACATTCAACAATATTGAGTGCCAACTTTTAGATATAAGAGTTGTTGACAATGTGAAAGCTACTCTTTCCCCAAAAAAATATATATATCGATTAAACTACTTTAAGATTAGAAAAGAAATTCTTGCAGTGGTTGCTGTCATCAAACCTGCAAAAGTTTGATTCACTGCAAAATGAAAATGACAAAGAGGTAACATAAAAACATAGTGCTAACCGAGAGGTGCCGATGCAGAGAATACTGCAATGCTCTAGATCTCTACCAATTATCTTTAACAGCTCATCTAATAAAGGGTGTTCATTTTCGTCTTCATTTCCTCTTCTCAAAAGTAGTTGTAACTTGGTGTACAAAATTAGTACATCCTAGCAGCAGAATTTAAATTTATTATTTTGGCAATGAAAGAAACGGCTAAATTTATAAATCCACAAAACATAAATAAGATACCTTGAGATCGGTATCAGAATCAGGACGTTGATGCCAATTACTGAATACAAACGTCTTCACAGAATTATGGATAATCAAAGACTCGCCACCAAGATTTGGACCATCTTTTAACAAATATGCATTAAGACATTCAATAAACTTACGTGGAATCCTCCATACATCCCTGCAAACCAAAAGACAGAAAAAGTAATGAAAATATAATCGAAGTTGAAAACCAGATAACAAAATAACAAGCCTCTCGAGACGTACCTAGTCGTGAGTTTAAAATCAGTGAAGAACTCAACAAGCGTTTTCCTAATTTTGCTCGGGAAATCCCCGGGAGGATTTTCCAGTAGAAAATGAAGAGTCATCAAGTGTTTGAAGCACTCTTCTGCACAGTATCTAGATTTGCCTGAATACTCCTCGCTTAAACTTACTTTGATTTTTTCAATGTGAATGACCACGAGTTCTTCAAGTAGACAAGAAGAATCATTTAAGAGTTACCAAACAAAAGTCCAGAACACATTTAAAAGACAAAAGTGTCAGAATATAACTATTGCTCACCACAGTAATGAGCTTTCTTCATATGAAACCGGTATTCACGAACAGTCAAAACGTGTCGTAAGAGAACAGCATACTCCGAGTGAAAACTCGGAACACCTCTAAAGACTTCCAAAATGTGTGTAAACAGATCCTTAGTGATCATGATAAGAGGCAGATGATGACCTGCACAATTATAAATTAACAGAATTTTCAAATTTTAGTTACATTTCAATAACCCCAAATGCAACACAAGAGATCTAAAACACTTAGCAAACATGTCACCAAGATCTCATCACATGCCAATAATCTCAAAACTCGATCTCTTTTCTTCAGTTCAGGCTTTTTTCATTCATTGTTTTTAGTTTTTACCATTGTACGTCTTTTAACGTGCTTTCCAGTCATTATTCATTTATTTGTACTATTAGTTAACCTCATCTCATATCAACGGTTTCGAATGAGAAATCATATTAGCTGCCCCTGAAGCGCTTTCTGACAGAGGTTTTGCTGTTGTTTTCGAGAACAAACTAAAATCATGGACACAAATAACCCATCGCCATTCAACTTACCATGACTTTTATTATCCTGAGCAAACTGGACAACGGTTCGAAGTGTTTTGGCAAAAAGTAATTTAGGATCCCGCTTCTTGCTCCCCGATATCTCCTCCTTTGTGCAAATAATCAGCAAACGAACAAGGAATGGCCAGGTTTCCACTGTGTGAAGAAAAATAAATAAATAAATTAAATCATATACATGTACAACAAATATTTCAAAATGAAGGTAGCAAAAGCAACCCTTACCGCCAGCTATATCTTCCAGTTTAAGCATTGCTGTTTTCCGACTAAGATATTTACAAAAACTTATTGACCTTTCACCTTTTAGCCATGTGTTTAGTAGCTTAATCCCCTCCTAAACATAATCCAATCAAAGAAAAATACATCAAACTACGCATTACCAACAAATTAGAGTTCACGAATGGCTAATTGGACGGTAACTTCAAAAAAAAAAAGTAACTGAAGACTCAGGTGCTTTGCATGAATTGCATCCCTTATATATCATATATCTGAAAGACTAGGCATTTACCGCATTTTGTATCCCTACTGTAACATTTTCATCATCGAAATATACATCAATTTACACAATTGCAACAAATAATCAATTAGTGATTCCACGGCATAAATGTAAAGCTGGAGAGTGAGGTATTTGCATGAACATAGACTGAACTCCACAACACAATAGCAACTAACTAATCGGCAGTAAAGTACAGAACTACGTAATTAGGTATTTGTATTTCTCCTAGATATGCAATAGAAGAAACAAACATCAAATTGGCAACGAAAAAAAGTCAAACAAAACACTAATCATTCCAAAGCACTCAATCAATGAAAGATAAATTGAACTCCACAACACAATAGCAACAAAAACATCATTATTCGCCCTAAAGTACAGAACTAAGAAGATAGGTTTTTCCATTTCTCCTAAACATGCACGAACGAACATCAAATTGACAGCGAAATAAAATCAAACAAAACACTAATCATTCCAAAACACTCGATCAATGAAACCTAAATTGAATTCCACAACACACAAGCAACAAAATCACAATTATTCGGCTTAAGTACAGAACTAGGGAGTTAGGTTTTTGCATTTCTCCTAGGCAGACATCAAATTGACAGCGAAAAAAAAAGTCAAACAAAACACCAATCATTCCAAAACACTCGATAATATAAGTTGGATTCGACAACACACTAGCATCAAAAACACAATTATTCAGCGAGAAGTACAGAACTACGGAATTAGGTATCTGCATTTCTCCTAAACATGCAAATAGACGAAACAAACATCAAATTGACAGCGAAACAAAGTCAAACAAGACACTAATCATTCTAAAAACACTCGACAATATAAGCTGAACTCGACAACACAAAAGCAACACAAAAACACAATTACTCCGCAAAAAGTACAGAACTAAGGAGTTAGGTATTTGCATTTCTCCTAAAAAAACATAAAATCGACATCGAAACAAAATCAAACAACACTAACCATTCCAAAAACACTCGACAAACAATGAAATATACGTCGAATTACGCTATTAACGATTCAACAACAAACAATGTAGAGCTCGGGTGCGAGGTATTTGCGATTCTCGCGAAAGAAAGTCGAATAAAACATTAATCAATCGCGAAGATAGACGATTAAGAACAAAAACAAACAAAAATGGAGGAAATTGAAAGGTAAAATCAATGAAGAAGATGAAGATGGAGTAAACATACTTCGCGGATTTTGGCTTTATCGGAAGATAATTTAGTAACAATATCTTGAATATCTCTGGAAGTAACTGTCGTCATCGTCGGAGAGATGAAAGAGTGGAGAGAAATGGCGGGAAGGGGATGAAAGGAAAGAGAAGGGAAGGGGGGTTTTACTGTTGTTTTAGAGAGTGTTAGTAGACTAGAAGTACTAGTGTCCTTGACAAGGAATTGCGGAAGTAATTTTTTTCTGTACGGGTCTCTGGGGTTAATGTTGGTAAATGGTAAATGGTAAATGGTAAATGGTAAATATAAGTTGTAACTGTAAAGTCGGCGCAAGGGTGGAAATGGGTGGGGTGGGGTGGTGTGTTGTGTTGGGCTTCTTTCCTGGGTTTAAACTTTAAACCTTGGAATAGCCTGGTTTAGAGCATCCACATCCAAGAGAATGATTTTCTCCTCTTATTGTTTCTATTTCCTTCTATAATTTTGACACATCACCTTCATTCGTAATCCACTATCTTCATCCTCTCCTTTTTTCTCTTCTCAAAAAATTTTCATATCAAAGAGGATCCTTTTATCCTCTTCTCCCAAGTTTTTTGTTACCAAAAAATATATGACACATGCTAGATGGTGGATGACTAATGTGCACAAGGGCCAATGTTACATATCCTCTAAAAATAGAGGAAGTGTTCTTCTTCCTCCTTCTAAGGGGATATGTAACAATGGTTCCACGTTGAAGAGAGCATCCTCTTACATGAGAGAGAATGCTAAGAGGATGGTCATTCCTCTTCAATGTGGATGCTCTTAGGCAGTGTTTTGGAGTAAGGCATGTCGATTGTCGGTTAATATTACAACGGTAAGAATATATTACAATTTGCAAGTGTGTTCACAAATTCTCGGTCGTTAATTTAGACTGCACTAAAATAATTTAAACACATTATTGAATAATTGTGAAACAAAAGATTATTGCATTTGTGTTTTTTTTTTTTTTGGGTTTTCTTCCGGCTAATAGTCACCGATTTTGTCACGTTAAATGTCTACCATTATCTTATATCTAGTTTTTAACGTTGTTGTTTTATAAGACGGTCCAATTAGTAAGACTAACCGATAATCATGGAGCTCGTTCATAAACACGTCTATTTATTTATACTTTGTTTTTGTTTAAACTCTCTAGTATTTTATAATACAATAATTGATACGTAAGACTACTCTTTTTATAAGACATGCCCAATTAAAACAAGATCTCAAACTCTTTCCACGTTCTTTATCTTCTCTAATTATATATCTCTCCGCTTAATACCTCCTCCTCCAATGTCACGCCACAGGTCCACATGCCTCCCCTAAGCCACCAGACCGATGCCTACAATTATCCATTGTTAGTCATAGCTATACAATTTGGCTCGTCCACAAATATCATTCCTACACCATTGGGCGCCTCACACATTTATACCCAAAATCTTGACTTTATAACTTAATACCATATGTCGAATGAAGCATAAGTTTTAAAACACGAGGTTGACAAAGTAAAACAACATTTATTAGACTATAACTAATCCTACTTTACAAATTAGGAGAACAACAGCAACATTTTAAGCTCGCAACAGCGAAACTACTAATTACAATATATGCAAAACTTTTAAAAGAAAATTGTCATTCTAAGCGAAATCTCTTAATTGTTAAACTAAGGCTTTGTTCTTTTGGATTGAAATTGTCTGAACTGAACTGAACTGAACTTAATGGAGCTGAACTGCACTGATCTGAACTGAATTGAACTAAACTAAACTAAAATAATAATAAAAAGATTATAATAATAACAACAACAACTAATAATAATGAAATATATTAATAACAATAACTAAAAAATAAATATGATAAGTATAATATAATATAAATATTAATATTAATATTAATATAATTATTTCGGGTCAAAACAATCAAGTCAGCGTTGTTTGAGTTTGGGTCAGGTCAAAACGCTCATTTCGAATATATGCTGGGTTGATGCCCAACTCCCCCAAGATGTACGTATACCTACACAGGAAACACACGTGGCCTCTGGAGTTACCAAGGGTCCAAGGGGCCCCTCCCTAATGCTAAGTCAGTACAGTACTGGATATATAACTCGAACCTCGCTTGACGCAGGGTCCTGGAACTCTCTTAAATGTTTGAGTAGTTTTACTTCTAGAGATAAAAAAATTGTTGGGTGAGATATCTCTTACATGAATCTTGCACGTGTCCTCTTCAGAATGGATCAAAATAAGATATTTATAAAGGTCTAAATGTACATTTTTGTATAAGGTGGCAAACACTTGAACTCGTGCGACCCACAAGTTGCATGCGGGCCGGGTCGGCTGAGTGTGCCCCATGAATAATAATAATAATAAGAACAACAACACCAACACCAACACCAACAATAATAATAATAATAACAGCAACAACAATAACAACAATAATAACAACAACAACACCAACACCAACACCAACACCAACACCAACACCACCACCACCACCAACACCAACACCACCACCACCACCACCACCACCACCAACAACAACAACAACAACAACAACAACAACAACAACAACAACAACAATAAATGAAGCTGAACTGATCTGATCTGAACTGAACTGAACTTAATGAAGTTGAACTGAACTGAACTGAACTGAACTTAATAGAGTTTAACTGAACTTATAAGAACTGAAATTAAGTTTAAAAGAACAAGGTATAAGTTATGAGTTAAATAACCTTGAGCTACAATCATAGTTCTTATTATGTCTTGTGTAAAATTCAAGACTCATTTTTTCCAGCTTAAAGATTATACTTCACAATATAAAACCAAGACTATAATAGTTAAATCAGTTAACGATTACAAATTGAGAATTGAAGTCAGTGGTTACATACATGGTGTTCTTCTTTTTGTGTTAGTGGTTGGTGGGAAGTGAGACATGGTGTTAGGTTGCAAAAGCGGTGGAGTTAGTGGTTGTAGAGACAACAAAGATTAAGACTACATTTGCAGTAAAGGGTGCGATTTTTTTTTCACATACCCTAGTTTTTGTGTATGGGGATTTAGAAGAGGAAACTCCTAGTTATTGAGTAAACGCTATTTCATATATGTGTTTTCTCAATTTACCTCTCATTTCCATACTATTTTTCTCAATTTTCTTCACATTTTAATTAACCTTTTCAATTTCCTCCCTTCAACTCTCAATCACCATCATCTTCCATTCCCCCCCCCCCCACTATTCATCCTTAATCACGTGCCACCTATCTTGGTTCCCCCACCAACATACCCTTAAGTCCTCAACTCCTTCGTCCAGACCACTTACAATGACCAATCATCATCCACCTCTCTGCATGCCTGATCGCCTCTAGCCTTTGCCCCCTCCCTCCCTCACCATTATCCCTGCCACCTTTAATCCCAATTTTCAAATTTTTTTATTTACATCAAAAACCCAATAAAATTTACATCTAATTAACTTGAATTAAAAAATAATTGTGTAAATATATATATTTTTTTTTATGATACTGTAATGAGTAAAAATTGTATTATAAAAATATGAAACAAAAAATACTTTAATGAGTAAAAATTATATGCGAAAATAAACTTTGTTGTTAATAATACGGAATTACGGATGAGTGGTGATCAACATAATTAAATCGGTGTAATAGCAATATCGATATCATGAGGGCAGCCCAAAATGCACTTTGGGCTTACAACCAAATATGTCCAAGAGGATTACAATACATTGGACTTGTGCTGATCTAAGCTAGAAGGCCCAACTATACAAGAACAACCCATTAGGTAAATCAAAATTCAATTGATTCCTCAATGTTAACAAATTCCACTATTGTATAGTTTGTTTTGAGGGTAAACCATCTGGTGTAGTCCGGATTTTGAGCC
This sequence comes from Silene noctiflora, assembly GCA_009801015.1. Lineage (NCBI taxonomy): Eukaryota > Viridiplantae > Streptophyta > Magnoliopsida > Caryophyllales > Caryophyllaceae > Silene > Silene noctiflora. The sequence goes on from VHZZ01000239.1 coordinate 211,731, forward strand.
GGGTGGAAGTAATAGGACACTAAAACTTTCTCTCATGAGTTTTAACTTACGTTACCTTGCCTCGTTTACAAGTATCGGATACAACACGGTGTCAGAGTATTGGATATTCTAATTCCGTTTTCAAGTTTTGATCTAAAATAAAGTGTCGAAGTACCGCGTCACAACAGACATGATACAATACGACAACTAACTAAAGTATCAAAGTAACATAGATTTTAACACTACAGTATTTCAAGGCTTGAACCCAGAATCTCGAATTATTAAGTTATAAGTTATAATAACCCAATACTCATGGAGTCTATGGTTATCTAATGCCTCCTTTAAATAGAAGCAAAGTATCTTTGAATTCTGAAATACATAAGAGTTTAAATCAAACTTATAAAAAGCAGCAGCACTGATTATGATTAAAGTTTGATAGTCACACCTGTCCTGAATACTACGGACGATGTAGTCCATTCCCAACCACAACCGGGTCCATTAGTACAGTATCCGTAGGCCATAATGGAGCATAAAGACAAAAACAAAATGCTGCATAAAGTCAGTATGCCGAGCCCTATATTAAAATCCCAAGTCCAATCCCAAAGCAAACAACTACTACTTGTAATTTTTCATGCACGAAGGACCGTTTAGCTATTTACGTTGTTCTTATTTACTTGGTAAAGCGTCTTGTTTGTGACGGACATCATCCGTCACAAGTTGAATACGGATAGTGTCCCTCTTACATAAGGCAAATGTGAGGGTAAGTGGAGGGAAAATGGAGCACCTCATGGTTGATGTCACTTGCATATTGTGAGAGGGACACTACCGTCTTCAGCTTGTGACGGATAGTGTCCCTTTAAAATAAACCAAGTTGGAGGGCAAGTGGGTAAGAAATGGAAAACCCTATGAATACTACCACTTTCATATTGTAATAGGGAACTACCCGTCTTCAGTTTATGACGAATAATGTCCGTCTTCAATGAAAATTTGTGAACCAAGAAATACACTATTACCGTATAACTCTATAAATATACGACGGTTTTACTCTTACTGTCTTACACCAGACTATGTACTGTAAACGAATCTTAGGCTCTGTTTGGTAAAACTAGCTGAAAAGGTAGTTTGTTTTTTTTTTTTTTTTTTTTTTTTTTGGCAACAGTAAAAAGAGGTTTTATACAAAAGGTAGCTGAAAACTGAAAAACTACGTGAAACCTGAAAAGTATGAACTGATAACGTAACTGATTATAAAGAAACTGTTTGGCAAAATAGCTGAAAAGGTAGCTGATTTTTGGTAAAATGACGTAAAAGGATATGATAATTATTTAATATTATAGATTGAAGGGGTAATAAAAGAAAGATAATTTATTTCAGGTACCTGAAATCCTAAATGCTACTCTAGGTAGCATTTCATTTCAGGTGACTTATTTGACTAAATAAGCTACTTGTCAAACACTTGTAAAAAAAATCACGTAGCTGAAACTTTGGTCAAATAAGTTACTTTGGTCAAATAAGGTACCTGAAATGAAATGCTACCTGAAATGAAATGCTACTTCATAAGGTACCTGAAATCCTAAATGCTACTCTAGGTAGCATTTCATTTCAGGTGACTTATTAGACTAAATAAGCTACTTGTCAAACACTTGTAAAAAAATCACGTAGCTGAAACTTTGGTCAAATAAGTTACTTTGGTCAAATAAGCTATCGGAAGTGTCGTGCTAAACGAAGTCTTACTATAATAACTACATTTTGGCCTTTATGGATCATTTCGTCCATTTTAGTACAATCGGTTTTACGTACATATTATTAATGTAAAATCGCTTTATAGGAGAACAATTATCTTATTCTCCTTATATATTTACAGAAGATAAAAAGAAAATTATTTCACAGTGACAAATGTTAATGTCGCTAAATGCTAATCGAACAAATTTATCATCTTTAATCTGTAGTCAGAATTAAAAATGCTCAATAATGCAGACAAGACAAAAGTTTAAACAAATCTGTGAATTAATGGAGGGAAAAAAGCACTTTAACATTTAAATGTAGTAAACATGGACCAAATGTAACGTCATTAAGAAGCAACCCATCAAAGATAATATTCGTTTCTATTTCAAATGTCCTTTTTATGTTTGTGATCATACTCTTTTTTAATTATTTTTTTTATAAATTAAATGATCCTAATCTTTTCAATTATACTATCTTAGATCACTAATATACCTAATAGAATAATAGAGTAAATAAAAATATAAAAATAAGGGTTCAAAAATCAAAATAGAGAACATGTATACAATTACAGCTTTTGATTTGCTCTTTTCTTTTGATTTAGATCTAACAAAATATGGACAACTTTACAATAAATGAAAATTTCTAAAAAAATGAATATTTTAAAAGGAATACGATTATACAAAGACACCTTTAACACTATGTATTAGCAATTTAGCATGCGTATAGTATTAATCCCTCTGTATGTTAGTTCATGAAGGAAGTGTACATTTCACTCAACCACATACTAATAATTTGATTATCGGATAATATATTCTAATTGTTAAATCATGCAGCGGGTTTGATACACACCCAAATGAAGGAGAAGGAATCAACTTCATAAGGTTAAAGACATCCGCAATAATATAAAAGTAAACAAAATTGCAAAAATTGGATATACTCCGTATTAAATATAATAATCTAATTACTTACCTAGGTTTAATGAATATACGGATTTATGGAATATCAGCTAATACAAATTTTTGACATATTTGTTTTAATTTCATTTGACTAGAATTTCTTAACATCGTTGGGTTCCACTAGAAACATTTTCAAAATTTGTCGTGAATTTTTTTTTATATTGTACTCTGTATATATATAATAAAAAGTATCTATTCAAATTCTAAGTATCGTTGGGTTCCTTCCTATTTGACCATATAATAAAGTAGCCAATTTTCTTTAAGGTAGTCGCATCCGTCGTAAATTTAAAATAGATCAAATACTCTTTTTTATCATTAAAAGAGATAAGTATTTTGATAATTCCATTTCCATTAGATATCGTTGTTTTGTCTCATCTACCTACATAACTCGTTTTATAATTAAGACGGATAATTGGGAACAGTATGCTATGAACTCCCGACAACATATCAACTCGAGCAGGGCTAAACCACCAGATTGGTAAAAAAAGTTGGGGTTGTTGGACAGATTGGTAAAAAAAGTTTTAGTTTGGACAAATTGGTAAAAAAAAAAA
>VHZZ01000240.1:69795-81043 GCA_009801015.1 Silene noctiflora
TGGTGATGATAACATGAGAAAGACAGAGTATATATAGGCATGAAAGAGGCTCCAACAGTCATAAAATATGAAGATTAATGGCCATAAAGCCAGTAGTCAATCGTAAAAAAAACAGAGATTATTGTGTGTAATAAAGATCCAACGATTAGAATTGTAACAGCTAGAATCCGTAAAGTTTGGACCCGAAGCAAAAATATAGCCACACCACACCACGCACGTGTCATGAGCCGAGTCGGACGGCGGCGGCGGCACACACATGGGGAGACTAGAGTCTCTCCACCATTATTTAGTTAACACTAGATAATTCACTCCCATATATAAAGTAGAAATACCCCCACTATTCTACCAATGTGGGACAAATGTTCTACATTAAGTTTGGAGTAACAACTTACTCCAACAGTTAGGACAAAAATCTTCAAGAAAGCTCGACCTGTGGCTCGCTAATAGTCATACAATATTCAACCTGAATGTTTATGATCAGACTCCAACTGTTACCCGCAAATAATTTGGAAATAATCCAACCAACCAAAACGACCTGACCCGATCTGAACCCTCGCAAACCCGAACAACTTGAACCCGATCGGATTGACTAGTTACCAAGTCTACCATGAAGGGCTTAAATACAAAGAGCATGCCTCAATACATGACTTGGTTCGGAAATGAAAAATGTGAGGAACACCCAAACACGTTGGCGGCCGTCCACATGTTCATAAGCATCATGGGAGAGTGTGAGACCGTGAGACAGGAATACTTTGAAAAAAAAAAACAAAAAAGAAAAAAAAGACTAGTGTCCATTTATATTCACATTTCTTACGAACATAAACCAACTTAATTAATACAAAGTCACCCAAAATCGAAATTACTTCATTGTCATTCATTCTCCATCCTTTGTGTATGATTCTATCTGAAAACAACACAGTTTTTGGAGTGCACCCTTATACTTCGTGTCTTTTTTCTCTCTATTTTTATTCTTTACTTTCATCTTAAGCATCCTCTCTTTCTTACATGGTTTGATCTCTTTCCCTTTTATTTTTCAATCTGTATTTTTATTTTTGTTCATCTGGGTTTCCTCCATTTGGCGTGTATATGAATGATCACATAATTTTGATGGGTTTTTGAAATGGGTATTTTTGATTTTGCATGTTCATGGAGATTATTGAAATGGGTATTCATTGTTTTTGCTTAATACAAATCTTTGTGTAAGACGGTTTTACCTAAATTTATTGTAAAATGGGATCTTTTGGTAACCACTTTTACCGCTAATAGGGTTGTGTTTGGATTTATTTTACGATTATATTGGTGTAGAATCGCCTTACACAGGACTAACTCTTAGCTTAATGGTTGTTCTTTCAAATTTATTTTATATGATGATTGGAGCTATATGTGACTGGATTTATGGTGATTGATTCTATAGCAGTTGTGGTGATACTACCTCCGATTCTTTAGAATTGGCCCGCTTTTTAAGATTTGTTAGGAGTATTTTAATCAAATGGGGCAATTCCTAAGAATTGGAGGGACTAGCATTTTAGTTATTTCTTGGGTTTATATCTGATTGTTTGCATTTGTTGAATGTATATATCAGTTATGAGAATAACATTAAGGATTGAAGAATAATAATCGCATTTGAAGATGTCTGCTTTTGAGGGTGTGGTTTTGTCTGATCCAAAATTACAAAGTCAGTTCACCCAAGTGGAACTTAGGAGCCTCAAAATTAAGGTTTTGATTACTTTGACTTATTTATCTGGTTGTTTTCTGTAGGAATTGTTTGTTTGGTTGATCAATAACACTAATATTGAGGTCTTGTCGACAGTTTTCTTCAATCAAACCTAAACCCGGTCAAGTAACTGTATCTGATTTGCCGCCAGTTTTGGCAAAACTAAAAGGAATCACTGGGTTGTACACTGAGGATGACATAAGAGCTGCGTTGGAGGATTCGTATCCTGACAATACTCATGAAATTGATTTTGAATCCTTTCTTTCGGTGAGTTGTTTCTTAGGATTATTGTTTCAGTGCTCAATCATTGGCAGATGAAGTTATGACATTGTTTCTAAGATTACTTCAGCTATTCTTGATGTATGTTATGTATCCGTTCCCTGAGTTGCAAAGCACTAATTGCATATTGAAGAACTTAATGGTGTGCTTGTGCCTTGCTTTTGTGAACTGAATCTGCTAACTCTTGCTTTAGAGAAGCGCGCTTTTAAGGCCTTAAACGTAAAGCTCACTGAGGCACTAGCCAAAACACCTCAGGGTGCTTTAGCCTTTAGGTGCATCTTTTGCGTAAGATTCAACTAGCAATTTCCATATTTTGCAAAATTTCTTTTACTTTTTTGAAATTAATTTATTGTTATTATGCCCTTCCTTTAGCCCCTTGATACCTAAATTTTACTCGTGAACCTATTAATCCTATTTAGATGCAAATAAGGTATTGTTGCACACGATTTTATTTTGAAAATACAAAGTTGTTTACTAAAAAAACTTGTCTCGTGTTGTGTGCATGAGGTGCGTGGCTTCACCTTGCGCTTCTTTATCATGGCCCCTCTTCTCCTTCGTATGCCTCATGCTTTTTAAAACGAAGTGTTAAGTCTGTGGAGCGCTGAACATTCTGAACTTTTGTTGTACTTGGCAGGAATTCCTCACATTTACCGGTAGAGCCAGTACTAGCGCAAAAAGTCAAGGTTATAGACGAGCTTCTTCAATTCTTAGACAAACTGTCACCACTCATTTTCGAACCATCAGTGAATCAGAGAAGGCTTCATATGTTGCACATATCAACAATTACCTTGGCGAGGATCCATTCCTGAAGAAGTATCTACCTTTAGATCCAAAAACTAATCAGCTTTTTGAACTGGTTAAAGGAGGAGTTCTTCTCTGGTACACTTACACTCTGGCTTCTTGATTCTTACTGTCATTAACTCTTAGAAGTTTATCAGCCTGCACTATGCATCATTATTTATTGTTTAATATTTTTGACTTCTGCAGTAAGCTGATTAATGTTGCTGTGCCCGGAACGATAGATGAAAGAGCAATAAACACGAAGAAAGCCCTTAACCCTTGGGAAATAAATGAGAATCACACACTTTGTCTAAATTCTGCTAAAGCTATTGGTTGCACGGTCGTTAATATCGGTACACAAGATTTGGTGGAAGGGCGAGTGAGTTATCACAGTTTATAGTTTACATTCCTTGGTATATTTTTCAAGTTTAATTGTCTGATCAATTTTATTTTCATTTTGTAGCCCCATCTTATTATGGGACTGATTGCACAAATGATCAAGGTATTCAATCTGATTTTTTGTTCTTAAGGGATGTGTCCTAACTTGCATCTAGTGTTCTACTGTTCTCTGATTCTATGGCAATTTTATTGTGCAAGTCAGATACAATTGTTAGCTGATCTCAACTTGAAGAAGACGCCTCAACTTGTCGAATTGTTGGAGGATGAGACGGTATGAATAGCTTTTCTTTGTCACTCACTTAGTTACATCTTACATTCTGTATTCTCACTCTGGCAACAATTCTGAGAGTTCCATGTCTTGTGTAACAATGTGCAGGATGTGGGAGAGCTCATGAGTTTGGCTCCAGAAAAGGTCTTGTTAAAATGGATGAACTTCCAACTTAAGAAATCCGGATACAAAAAGGAAGTTACAAACTTCTCCACAGATTTGAAGGTGTGTGTCCTTTGTCACCTTGACCTACAATTGTGAATACTTGTAAACAACTTGTATATTTTTTTTTGTTTCGTTGGCTACTTTTACAAAAGAAAACCGAACTCCGATTTTAAAACCTATAAGTTTACTTTGGCTCTTGTACTATGTTTCACTCCCCTTTCGTTTTTCACTACCCCTTTTCCGTTTTCGCATTTTGAGGTGTGCGTTTACCCATTGACGGTTCTAAACGATGGTTTATGTCAGCCGACCCCAAATCATTTTGGGATTAAGGCTCTGATGTTGTTGTTGTTGGCTACTTTTACAATAGTGGGATTATAAAGCCTACATATTTTTGTTCTTGCTAATTTTCTGTTCTCTTTCAGTTGTTTTGGAGTTGTAGTTGACCTACGCCGTTTTTGCGTGTCGACCTTTTAGATCAATAAAAATTGAGCCGAATGCTTTATATCAATGGATTAGTTATATCTTAAATCTTTGACTAGATGTAATCAAGTCTGATGAGTGCTCGGAGACACCATAAAACAGAAGTGGCGCTCCGTTTTGGCAAGAGGTAGTAAATTAAAGGAATGCTGATGAATCTTGTGTAAAATCTGTAAATATAGGAGGTGGTGTCCTAACTAGAATGAACCAAATGGACTAGCAGTTGGTTGTACCACCCACAACCAATTTTTAATGCCATATTAATAACATGACCAAAAAAAGACAACTCAACTTCCTCCCTAAACCCGTGGTGATAGGATCTTTTTTATACTTTTTTCCCATCCGTGAACTCTTTTTCATCACGTCCCGCATATAATTGCATTCCATTTATATTGTCCTCATTTGACTTTGAGTCTTTGATGATAAAGCTATGTCAACTCTGACCATTAATCTCTCTCTATATATGTGGAGATGGCATGTAAATTTTGTCATGTTTGAGTAATTAGAACAACTATTTGGTATTATTATTTTGTTAAATGGGAACAAAATAAATGTGATGGAGGGAGTACATGGACTAAATAAGCCATTAGTATCTTTTATTGAAGCAATTGACCGTGTGTATAATATTTTAATCAAGGCCATGGGGAGGCCTTAACCCTAAGGAGAGCTTTATTCGCCTGCTGGTTACTTTCTTAATGTCGGTGCATATTGTCTGTGAAGTTGAAACAGTGTATCCTTACTAGAGATGCTGAAGTACAAAAGTTTAGTGCTATCACCATTGTCTAATCAGCTACGAGATGAGGAGATTTGATACTGAACTATCAAATAAAGTAATGATGTCACCATTTTCGAAGAAGCTTTCTTGCCTACTTTAGGCTGTTGGTCTTGTAAATGGATAGTATATTATCTAATGCCACAAAGTATAGTAGTATACACCTAGCAATAGTAGTATGTGAAGGAAAAGGTCATTGTAACGGGTGTCCAATATTCCCGAAGGTTTAAAGATCTAAACTAATGTAGTCAAGTAAATAGTCGATGATGAAGAGCTGACTTACTGGCTTTATAGACATGAGTTACAGAGTTGTGACGGCATAAGTGTTGATTGCATATCTTATTATATCAATATGCATTTTGAATGACTTTTTTAAATGCTAACAGTCATGTTTTTTTGTTTGGGTATTCAATGGTAACAAGATGTGTTACATGTTTCCAGGATGGGGAAGCTTATGCTCATTTACTTAATGTTCTTGCGCCAGAACACAGTAACACTTCCACCTTGGAAACTAAGGATCCTACTCAAAGGGCAAAATTGATTCTAGATCAAGCAGAGAAATTAAATTGCAAGAAATATATCAGTCCAAAGGATATAGTAGACGGATCATCAAATCTAAATCTTACGTTCGTCGCGCAGATATTTAAACACAGGTGATTCTACGCTTTCACTATCTTCTCTGTGACTTTGGGCAAATGGCTTCAAGGATGAAGCGGGTTTTATGAGTCTTAACGGCTTGCTTGGATTGGGGGGGGACACTTACTAGGGCAATATAAGTCAACCAAATGTAAAATGTAAATGTGGTAGAAGGTGGAACAAGGTGGCGGTGTGGAAATTATTGCCTCCATATGATGGTAATCTTCCACCACCTCTTGTGTTGACCGCTATTACTCTCGTAATAATTCCCCAATCCAAGTAAGCGTTTACATGTAATAAATTCAATGTTCTTGTTTAAATTTTGATTATCAGCTATCCTCTGCACTATACAAATTTAATCACCAATAGTTTGATTTATTGCTTGAAAATAAGAACCCTTGTCGAACTTTGTGTTATAGAAATTTGCAATTGCTGTCTCACAGGAAGGGGGAGTGGAAAAGGTGTTGTGTTTATGTTTTGGCTTTTGGTGCAAACGAAACAACTTGTTTCCAGCATTTTACATCAATATTTCATTGTAGTTGTGGCTTTAACAAATGACTTCTCAATTAAATATTTAAACCTGTTTCAGCCTAAGAAACACTATTTTTTTTCTTGCCAAAGCTAACTTCATTAGATACATTGTACTCCATACTTGTGGCAAATAAGTGACTCTTGTACGTTAAACTTGTTACAAGGACAGTTTTATTTTGCCTTCATTGGTATGGAAATATGGACACTTTTCAGAGAAGAACATTTAATATTTTTCTCCTTAAAACCCTCAAAATGCAAAAGTTGCATCTTTGCTTGAAAGTTACTGGGCGGTAATATCTTGATTGTGCAGAAATGGTCTTACGGTCGATAATGAGAAGATAAACGAGAAGATAAACCTCACAACTGTCTTAGATGATGATACCCAAACATCAAGGGAAGAGAGATGTTTTCGCCTTTGGCTTAACAGCCTTGGAACATCAACATATGTCAATAATTTATTTGAGGATGTCAGAACAGGGTACGCCTCTTATCTCACGGCCAAGTTCTCTTAATATATGTTTGAGCCGACTAATATGTGATCCGTCTTCTCAGGTGGTCTCTCCTGGAGGTGCTTGATAAAGTTTCACCAGGATCAGTGAACTGGAAGAGGGCCAGTAAACCTCCTATCAAGATGCCTTTTAAGAAAGTTGAAAATTGCAATCAAGTCATTGATGTTGGAAAACGGTTGAAGTTTTCTCTTGTTAATGTTGCTGGAAATGACTTTGTACAGGGGAATAAGAAGCTTATTCTAGGTAAGCTTTCTTTGCCATTTACTCCTTTGAAGTGATGATAGATTCCCGAAGACCTTTGAAGAAAAATTGTGTTTTGTGAACAAGGATGGACCTAAAACATGGGCATCTAAGCAGTAAGTAGATTATACATCCGATGTACTACCACCAGTTGTATAGTTTTTGAGCATTATAATCAAGTTTTTGAGTTTTGTTTTAAAAATTAAGTTTTACTATAAAGTTTTTGAGTCCATTCACTTAAACATTAAACTCAAAAAATTTATAATAAAACACAAAAATATTACATACTCCGTATAAGCTTAGTTATATTTGAGTTTTACGGAACAAAAAAAAAAATTACAATCCAACTTATAAACTTTAATAAGCTCAGGAAAAATACATATATGCTCAAAAACAAATAAAGTTTGAGGTAATAAGCTCAGCAAAAATACACATATTCAAAAACAAATAAAGTTTGAGGTACATATGATGTATGTTCCTTTTTCCCGCATCTAAGCGGTCAAAGTTATCACTTCGAATCTCTTTAAAGGGTTTTTTTTTTTTCAACTTGATATTTTTTTTCTTCCCGGAAGGAGGGCGGATGAGCGGATTTAAGTTGTATGTTTTGTATTTTCTCGTCTGTTACAACTCCTATTTCGAGTTTAAGGATAATATTGTTTATGACCACCGTTTGCACTGCTAAAAAGTAAAATCTCAAGATGCTTATCTAAGTTAAACTGTCTGCCTCCCAGCTTTCCTTTGGCAGTTGATGAGATTTACCATGCTGCAACTCTTAAAAAATTTGAGATCTTTCTCACAAGGAAAGGAGATAACAGATGCAGATATCCTTAATTGGGCCAACAAAAAGGTGAAAAGTTCGGGAAAATCTTCACATATCGAGAGCTTCAAGGTATTCAGGCTACTAATAAATTGCAAACCAGAAAATTTAGAAGTTGTCCTTCCAGTCAAGGTTTCAGGACTAACATTTAATTGAATCTGGCATATTTACAGGAAAAAAGCCTCTCTAATGGGAGATTCTTTCTTGACCTTCTTAGTGCCGTGGAGCCAAGAGTTGTTAACTGGAAAGTTGTCACCAGAGGAGAAACTGGTAATTTACATTAATCTGTACCTTGAAAGACGGTATCATGTCAATGTAATGTGAGAGTAACACATTTATCTGTTAGCCTTCCAATTAACCTACTAACTGTAAGGTTAGCTATCCCAATTAATTCCTATGTTGGCCAGTATTATAAGACCATCGCACATGGGAATTTATGAATCTAAAGTTGGGTATGATATGCAATTACATTATCTACCGCACTTCTTATATGTTGCCTAGAATATACACATCCACAAAATACTCTGCTAATTTTAATATCTCAGCACTGTCTATTCAACCGCTATGTTCCTTTATGCTTTGTAAATGCAAATCACATTCTGGATGTACACAAGTAGTAATCTGGGAAAAAAAGGAAGAACATTGTGGTGCATATGTACTTCTTGCACTATTTGGCTGCAATATCCTTGACGACAGCAGGAGTGTCAGGCGTATTTTTGTTTCCTTCAAGTAAAATGTAAAATTATTGTGCAAGCTGCTAAATAATGTTGTATTGATGCAGATGAGGATAAGAAGTTGAATGCAACCTACATAATTAGCGTTGCCAGAAAGCTTGGTTGTTCTATATTCCTGTTGCCTGAGGATATCATAGAGGTAAGAGCTTGAAGTGTTCGCTTCTTGTATTGCTGTGATCTATGCCCCTGAAAACCATGATTGCCTATTAGCCAGCATTGACATATACCCCTTCATCCCCTGATTCATAACTTTTTAAAGTTGGGGGTGGGGGTCATTTTTGTTGTTCTTGCTGTATGACTGTATGTATGACGCATTGTTTGCGGTATGACGAGGTCAGGATGACAGATAACCATATCTATTACTGACTTCTAGCAATTCGTGGATGTGGGCATCTGGCTTTAAGAGAATCTTTTTTTGCATCAATTCCATAACTCCCAAATTAAGAATTCACCATGTGCTGATTATCACTTGTCCATGTCAGCACATACTGCCTGAGGGCCGAGGTCATATGTGGGGTTTAATCGTTTTATACTGCATATTACTACGGGGATTTATTGTTGTAACATACGCAAGAAAGATATAAAGAACACAAGTAAATAATACACAGATTTGCGTGGTTCACTAACAATGTGTTAGCTATGTCCCACAGGCAGAAAAGAGGAATTTTTTTTTTATTAATTATGACAAGTTTCAGAGTAGAGTTTATATAGTACTGTCGAACAGAAATTTCCTCGACGCATTTAGGAAAACCTAGTGAGACCCCTGTGCAGGCTAACCAATAGGGGGAAAACCCGATTCAAGGCATAATTTAACATTTAGTATTTTTGCACCTTGTGGTCAGGTAAACCAGAAGATGATGCTGACCTTAACTGCAAGCATTATGTACTGGAGCCTTCAGAATAAACCAGGACAACTTCAGAGCCTGCACACTGTTGAAGAAACCGAAATTCCCGATGCACCGTCCTCGGCACCCAATGTACCACCCTCGGCAAGCAATGCACAAACCTTGGCTCCTGATGCACCACCCACAGCACCCAATGCACAAACCTTAGCTCCTGATGCACCACCCACAGCACCAGATGCACAATCCTCAACAGCTGATGCACTACCCGCGGTTGCTGAAGAAGGCGACTCACTGCCTGACAAACTTTCTAATTTGTCTGTTGAAGATGAAACCTCAGATTCTGCCCTATTGCCACCAGTAACAGCCGATGAAGTTACCGTATTAGAGCAAGAGGACAAGCCAGATGAATTAGTGTGATTTGAACATTGAAAATTCATTTCTGCAATATTTTATTCTTAATTATTTTTTGGGAGGAGGGGTGAATAGATAACTTACAGGAAAAAAAGAATACAGAAGAAAGAGAATTATAGAAAAAGACACTAATGAGAAAAGAAAAAAAACCATACTTTGTTTTGGGATACTTTTTATAAGAGATGGAGATATTTAATGTTGTAGATCATGTAAATTTTCTAAAGAGAAGTTTGCTGTTATATACAGTGTTTCAACTTAAATATTTCTTATTATTTTAGTTGTTACAATGGATCTTTTATACTCCTGCTTGTTTTTTCCGTCGTAAATGTGACTCTTGAGATGTTACAAAGCAGTTTCGATTTCATATTAATTTTTTTGGTGCTAAACGGTTTCTATTTCACAAGTCAACTTTAAATTTAGCAAGTTTTTTTTTTTTTTTTTTTTTTTTTTTTTTTTTTTTTGGCAACAGTAAAAATAGGGTTTACAAGCCCAATTCAGCTCTAGCTAGGTTGTGGGCAACCTTATTAAATTTACGGGTCAAGAAAGTAAAACTAATGCAATGAAACAACGGAAAAAGAGTAGCCAAATCACGTAGAATGCCCCGAATCAAATGATGAGGAGCATCCACCAAGGCAATTTGAAGTATAGAAGTTGGAGGCAGTCAGAGGATGTTACAATCCCCAGTTGGGGAGTACATAATCCACCCGGCTGCAGCATGGTAAGGATGCACCCAACTGACATCCACTTTTACGCGGAGATTGCAAGTGCCCGGCGTTCCAATCAGAAAATGAGGAAAATGGTTAGAAAGGCTTGTCCGGACACAATCCATGGGATCAGAAAGACGTACCAAATGCATATCCGCGTTAAACGAGGTAGTCTCCCCCGCTTTCAAAGCCACATTCGCCATAGTGACTTGTAAATTATAAAAGTAGTCAATGCAAAATTGTTTTCCATTAAAAACCATCTCATTACGTAGGCGCCATATACTCCAAATAATAGAGATAAAACAGATGGTGCGATAAGAAGAGTCCTTACAAGAGCCAAAGTAGGTGAACCAGTTAAGAAACCATTCTTTTAAGCAGATAATTTCAGTGAAAGTAGTAGAAATTCCCAACGGAGAGGACGCCCACAGACGTTTCACCAACTCACAATCACGGAAAAGATGAGACAGAGTCTCCAAATTTCCAGTGTCACGACAAAAGGGGCAAGAGTACTCAATATTAATATTCCTTGCTTTGAATTCCTCCCCAACTGCAAGAGAGTCAATGAAGATTTTCCAAATAAGAATTTTCCAAACCTGGGGTCCTGGAAGGCGCCAAAGCTTCCTTTTACAAAGAGTTTTAAACGCCAAACTAGCCCTTGTACCGTCACGAATAGATCCAGATTTACTCAAAAAAGATGAGAGGCAAGTGGCGTATCCACTTTTGACCGTGTATATCCCCGTGGTCGTGTATTTCCAATAGATATAATCATGGATAATATCGTAGGGATGGCAGGAAGAGATTTGACACAGTCGCATCTGTCACGTGGTTAGGCGGAGGGAACCCTAACTTAGTAACATAAGGAGGAGTCATCTCATTAACCCACTTATCCTTCCAAATTCGAAGATTCGAATTAATGCCAAATTTCCAACCAATACCAGGCAATATAAGATCCATACCATGTAAGATA
>VHZZ01000240.1:112803-150191 GCA_009801015.1 Silene noctiflora
ACTTCTAAGTATATTATTTGCCCACATTGAAAAATAATGTAGGTGTGATGAATATATACTACGTATATTGTCCCACATCAACAGATTATCATAAGATTGGGTTATCCCATGACTATAAATAAGAGTATCGTTGAACTTCGGTATCAATCCAAAATTTTTGACTCTCAAGTATTGTATTCGAGAGCTCTTATAAGAGTATGTCAGTTACAACAATAACATACAAATATTAAGTCTTACGACTTTTTTTTTATTAACAAAGTGTTTTATATTTTATTTTATTTTGAAAAAATTATTTTAATCATATGTAAACAAAATTAGACATAGGATACAAAATTATAACTAAATTAATTACCCCGTTGCAACGCACGGGTGTCATACTAGTATTGTATTATATTAGAGTTTTTTTGTCAAAAATTACCTAATATTTACCTCATTTTCATAAATACTACCTAAAGTTTTTAATTTTGCAAGAAATTACCTAATATTTTTTAACTTTTGTCAAACACTACCAAATTGAAATTTCCCATCAAATTAGACAAAATTCTAACTCGAAGGCATATTACATACACTATTTACTATACTTAACCATAGTCAACGGTTTGATTAGCTACTAACTTGGTTACTTCAATTTTTTAACTACAATTTTGATTAGTTTGGCTGAGATTGTAGCTAATTTGGATTAAATGAATTGGCATTTTGAATTGTTTGTCGGAAATTTAGTTAATTTAACAAAAAGATTATCGATTTTGCTCATTAATTTCAATTTGGTAGTGTTTGACAAAATATATAAAACATTAAGTAATTTCTAGCAAAATTAAAAACTTTAGGTAGTATTTATGAAAATGAGGTAAATACTAGGCAGTTTTTTATTTTTTGACTTTCTCTTATCTCCTACAAGAATAATTCTTTCTCTTGAATAATGTTGTGGGGGAAAAACAGAAAAATAGAGGGAGCATCACCATACTAAATTCACTAATCGAGCCGATATAGGCTCATAATGTACAAGTTCACTAATCGAGACAAATAGACTCATAATGTAGTTTCTTTGAGACTCCTAAACGTCTAAATTTCTATACTATTTCCATCGAACACGATCAACATAAAATTTCTACACAACAATACCTAGATGTCCTAGAAGTGTTACAAACTATTTTACACCGACTCTGCATATGACCTTGAGGACCCATGTCCAACATTTGAAACTCGGGCATATTTTTTTGTCAAAACTCGGACATTGATATGACCATTTTAAGTAGTAAAAAACAAGGACAACTTGAGGTATTTTTAAAATTAGCCGTGTTCAACATGTGGACATGCACCTGTCCCAGGGCCGATACTTATAAAGAGTTGTAACAGAGTTGGAGTAACATGGATCACAAGAACACCAGCATCTCAGCAGTGGGAATGAAGGGGAGGATACTCTCACCAAAAAGTTCATGCATGGAAACAAGAACTTGTCCCGATTTTAAATCATCCTTCCAAACCTGTTTCAGGATAGCTGGCAGTTTTAGAACTCGTTTGTCGTTCTTTTCCAAGTCAACTCCGTTGCTCGGGTTTTGGGGAGTAATCATCTGCTTAGAAGTTGACGGCATCTCCAAGGCATCAACAGCAGTAGGGTCCATTTCGACGTCAGTTTTGTTAATGTTGGGCGAATAATTGTTTTCTGATAAAGGTTTGTCAGTTGCTACTTTTTTAAGTGTCGGTTGCTCCTCTATGTTTTCCTTCTCTGCCTTGCGTTTACCTAGCAATATTAACAGAGAGGAACAAGTCAAAAGCCAGTGCAAAACTCAGATATTCAGACGTACGCGCCTACTTCTTCAAACAAAAAACTAAGAGAAATTTTGTTAATAGACACTCAAGTCACCAAACTAGAAATTAGCTCAAATCTTGTGTCACCAAATTGGAAATTACTACTCTCCATTTTTAACAAATGTCCCATGGGGTTTGACACAAATATCTGAGAAGGAAAAAGTAGGGGTACGAGGGGTCTTTTTATCACACATCGTCGGTTTCAGTGTTTTAACACTCTTTCTCACTGAGCCCTAAAATATTCAAGATGATAGAATAGGTATTTTAGTTCTAAACAGTTGCTAAAAGAGGAAGCGACCTAAATGGACAAAATTTCAAAAATGGGAAGTGGGGCTTATTGGAAACAGTGGAGGGAGTAAAACCTAAAGGCAACAGAGTGAACACCACGTTATCATATTGAGACAAGATGAACAGGCCGGCTCTTGTGCTTTTCTAGATGTCACCGTCGGCAATTTTAGTTAACCGAGTCATACTTTCACTTGTAATTTTACAAAATCCTCCAAAAAAATTGCCACATCCCATAAAAAGTGGGAAAGAAAGGGAAAACGAGAGAGGGGGAGATATTCACCAGATACTATATTTACTCGTTGATTCACCCTCCATATTTCATGATATGGCTGTGATGGCAAAGTAGGGAACATTTTGAGTCGATCATAAATGCATTGACCAGCTGCATGCTGTAACAAAGACGCATAATAACATAAGAGTATTATTAAGTTAATCTGAGTACAACTAACAACATAGACACAATACCGTGGAGAAAATATTTAATCTTAAAAAACGATTGTACTAAGAAAGGGACAGACCAGCAAGGCTCCATACACTCTCCAAGCCTCATGCCTCTTCATTTCGTTCTTTTGGCTCTCAAGAAGCATCTCGGGTTCAAGAAGTCGCAAATATGGCTCAAGATTTGGGAGAATGAGATGGCGAACCTATTAACAAATTAAAGTGGTTCAATCATTTGTATTTTGTAAGATGTCAAAAGTAAATATCAATGCCCATGATCAGGCCCCAAAGATGATTCTCACAACTTCACAAGTAACTTCCCTCTCAGCCCCTCTGTCCACTATTGGAAGTTTAGAACCATAACTTTTACACAAAAATGTTGCTTTGGATTTTCATTGTCTCAAAATACTGCGGAGTATTAAGTAACTAGTATAGATCCCGCGCATTGCGCGGTATATATAGAGTATTTACTTTTTTAGGGTGTTATTTATAATGGAAAACTAAAATTATGAAAGGTGTATTTTTATGAAATCTATATATTTTTTTACCATAGAATTAAGGATTTCATTTTATAAATTTTCCCCAATTATTTTAATGAWTTTTKTTTTTGTCACAAAGTTAATGGTAATGTGTGTCAAGTTATTCTCTAACGTTATAATTATTGGATTTAATAAAAAAAAAATTACCAAGTTATAGTTTATAGTTTAACATCAATTTTATTTTATTTTGATGAAAAAATCATAATTTTAAATTTAATTATAAGATTAAAGTAATTATAATATTATATGTTATGAAAAGATAATAATTTTATAAAAGAAAGTTTTACTTGTTTCTTTATTTGGATAGAAGTATTTGGAGGGAAAACTAAGAGAATTTTTATTCTCTTAGTAGTAAGGAGGATTTTTCAAAACTAAACTAAAAATGACTATAGCCATTACTTCCTCCAGTATGTTGTCTGAGCACTACTTAAATATCACGACCAAGACTTCTTTCGTTTTAGTGAATGGAAGCACAACAGGGACTTAGTGAACAGTAACATAGTTGATTTGGCTTATAATTAATATTAATATGAGGTGGACTGAGGTCTGAGAACAAAAGACCAGCATTGTATCAACAGATACAACACCAAATTTGCAACTCACCCTTTATTGTGAATTGTACATTGTATGATCAGATATTAAAATTTGGGAATCCACTAACGGGTCACACCAAGTTCGCATCGGTTAATTAATGAGCAGAATAATTAAGGAGCATACCACATTGGACCCAAGTGCAGCCAATCCTTGAATTGCGCCATAATGTTGAGTGATAGCTCGTTTAGGGTCCAAAAAAGCATTCACTAATGTTTTCGTTAAACGTGGCTGAAGATTGTTGTATGCGTGCCCAAATCTGCAAAGCACTCAAGTTATTATAGGGAATAAAACGATATCATTTCTAGAGCAATAGAAGAGACATAATGAGAGATATCTACTTTTTTTTTTTTTAAAGAAGTTTAGGTAAGCCGACCAAATCCAAAGCAAAGGCATACCATAGACTTCAAAGAATTAGTAAAGGAATTTAGAAAATACCTGACAAGAAGGCTAGTCCAATGGAGTGAGGACTTAACCTCTGACCCCTTAGCCAGAGTTGAACCTCCAACCACATGGATCTTGTTGGTAATGAGGTTTTTTCTTTTTTTTGCATTTTTGTAAAATAAGAATCAAGAACCAAAAAATTGATTTGAGGTATTTTTTTTCTGTGCGTGAAAAAATAACTCATGGACCAACTAAAACAGCAAGGGAACAAAACTTTTCTACTGGAAAAACCAGAAATTAGATAAAAGAGTAGGAATTAAATTGAAGAGAGCATCTCTATGACATCAACACTTTCATATGTCACAACTCTAATGTAACTCTGATCGTTACTAAGTAAAAGTAACTAGAAGCAAAAAAATGGCAGCCAAATAGGTAGTGCCCATCGACTCATCGAGCCCACCTTACAAAAAATAAATTGGTGATGCAAACATGTAAGTGAAAAACCAAATAGAAAGCTGAATGTATAATAATAGTTTAATCTTTAAACACTCAATCGTTTAAGAAGTTGAAGGGTTCTTGCCTTTTGCAAATTGAAGCAACTAGCTTTGCAGTGAAGTCTCTCAGTTCCCAATGGCTATCCGCCATTCTGTTGCCTAATCTTCTTGCCACTAAACAGGTAACCACAGAAGGCATCAGCTGGTGTAGCTGTCAAGACAACAAAATTATTAGGACTTCCGCTCTTAGTTCAATATCCATGTGCTTGATAGGAAGTAAATTAATTCTTTTTTTATAAATTAAGGATAATAAACGTAACTACCATCTTATTTATTGTAGAACTGGTTTAGAGAAATACAACCTCCATCCAAGTACACCGACTCCATTTGACTTTGGTGATCAACCAATGTTAAGGTTGACTATTTAATTCTCCAAATGTCATGTCTGATTTATGAAAATAATAACTTTAATATTAGTATCATGAAAAAGTTGCACCTATTTTCTATCAAGGGAAAATATAGGTCAAAAGTCAGCATTGTTTCACCAACAAAGTCAAAGGGAGACTATAACTGTGATGAAATTAGTAAGAGATTACTTGGAACTCACATAAGGTTCTATCTGAATATGAGGATTTTTCAGAAGACTACGAACCAAACGCATTAAAGCAAACAGCAGACTAAAATCACCTAAGCCGCGAGAAACCTGACACAAACAAAGTAGAGAGCTGTCGGTGTTAGCTAGCACCAATAAAGGAGCAATTTAGAGTTCAGGATGCCTTCGGTCTGAGCTATAGCAAACGTCTGTTGGTTACCTCATCTGCAACAAAGCAAGTGAAGTATGGAACTAAGGGATGAAGACCCGCATCTGTTGCCAAACTGA
Source organism: Silene noctiflora (assembly GCA_009801015.1). Classification (NCBI taxonomy): domain Eukaryota; kingdom Viridiplantae; phylum Streptophyta; class Magnoliopsida; order Caryophyllales; family Caryophyllaceae; genus Silene; species Silene noctiflora. The sequence continues at coordinate 118,227 of VHZZ01000240.1, forward strand.
CCAATGCTTCTTTGAAAAGTACAGATTCAGACCCTCTCATGGTAAGCTCTGTTATCTTGTCAAAGTAAAGCTGCAACATTAACAGCATAGAATTCGTGGTTTACCAATTAGACAACACAACCAGATGGGGACAAAAGTAGAAAGAGTAATAGAAAAAATAATTGAAAGATTACCTGAAGCTCCCTCGATAGTACATGTTGAACTGGTAATTTGATGTCAATAGGGAGGCCATTATCCTTGTTTTCGGGCCGTGTACCATTGGGAATAGAAATCACTATGCAAGAAATGAAAAAAAAATGAAATAAATTTGCCCGCCCATTAACAAAAAAGCACTTTTTAACATGCAAATCTCAGCTTAAATAAATCAGTCAAGAAGAGAGATGTGGGTTGAATTAAAAGGAGCATGGAATTGATGCACTTGTATCATTGTATGACAGTAATGACACTATGACTTATCCTTTAATTCGCTTAATTTGCAAAGCCGGATCAACATGAAATGAAATAAATGTTTAATGATTATTAATGGGCACACTATTGGACAATAGAACCATTAAAACTGCAATGAAAGATACACTTAGACTCTCTTATACCGGCCATCTAAAGCTGCAATACAATTCGTTCTGCAAAAATAATATATGCAACCTTAATATTATATCGATGGCAGAAGTCTTCTCCAGATTTTTGTTACAATTACTTCACAGGGCAGCCCTACAATAGAACCTCTTCTGCGATCTATCTTTCGACTAAAGCCATTTTAACTAAAATTTAAGATTTGGAACAGTAGAGGGAATGGATATGAGGTTATTCAGAGAATAAAACTAACATTATGCCCATTAGATTCAAAACCTAAACTTATTTTGTTGTGGAGCGATTACATAAACAATCTTTGTTCCTTTATATTTAGCTTGAGAACAAGTATAACTTCTAATGCATAGTGACATGACGTAAAATCTATTTGTGAAGGAAATCTAGCAGATTAGCTAATCCAGACCATGAGAAACAAGAGCATATAATCCAGGAACAAAGCTGTGGAAGTGTGAAAGTCAATTTTCAAATTATTTTGATAGATGTCAATGGTCAAATTTGAAACCAACAAATTCAACATCCCTCCTTGCAGGATAATCTTAGTCCTGAATGTGTTATATGTTGGATGTGTACGATTGTCAATGCTATGCTTGACCTACGTATAAGGGTACACCAAAACTAAAGCAAATCTACCAATATGACTTTGGGCAAAACCACAGGCTAAATTGTATTACTCCCTCTATTTCAATGAATTAAGTTCTATTCGACTTACTTAGTGCGTAGAAAAAATTAAAATGAGTCCTATCAGCTCACCTAATGAAATGAAGTATATCCTATTTGATGTAAACATTGGCGACGCATTCTCGAGCACACTTCCACTACTATTATACATTTGTTTACTTAGAAGATACTCGTATCATGATAATATACTCTTCTAAAACATATTGTGTTGTAAAATGACAAGCACATTTGCATAGTTCCCTAATCCCTAATAATCCCTGTTTTTATTTCAAATTAATTTACTTAAGCACCACTTATACAAGTCGCAAGGATGATATACAAATATGTATAATGGCATCACTATAAATGAAAAGCAACCAAGAGAGCAACATACCTTCGACTGGTGCATTTTCTGGGATTGCAGGTTGGACGCCTTCTATGGCTAGCCAGTGGCACATGATTGATGTATCTAGTGGTGCTTTTGGCAAAGGAGCTTCAATCACCTATAAAAAAAACTTATTAAGTTGGACCAATTAAATTAAGCTCCATGGAAAATAAAAAATGGATTGAGATTTGTACATCTTTCAAGTCTACATCTTTGTCCTCGATGTAAAACAAGTCCATGTGCCCAACAGCTCTTTTAAAGCGCAAGGGATCTCCAGAAGCAAAGCCATAAACTGGCTGGGAAAAAAAGAGAGAACTGAATTAGGGTCCAATCATTAAGAAGAGAATTGAGAAGCCATAAGTGAACTCAAAGTCTAATGCTAGCCTTATAATGAATTTTGAGAGCCTATCTTACCATTAGATAGCCAATGGTTATTAAGGCTATCTAGTTTGGACAGAGGCAAACTATTCTGGATAATGAAAGTATACCATGTTCTAACAAACTCAGTCATTAAGATAGTAACATATGAGGAATCCTTATAATGCTCTTACAATGTCATGAGTCCCACAAACATCTCACAAGTGTAACTAATTCAGACATATTCCGATATAAAGCACATTAACCAATGTAAGATAGACGAAACAGAATTATACTGACTTAAAAAATTAAGCTTACTCGATTCTGGAATCAAATCGATAAGAACTTCATGATAACAGTACAACAACTGTATCACTCATGTGCCCCAAGGGCTCCTGCCTATGGCAGAGTAAGGGATAGTCTACAGACACCCTTCCCCTTATGTTGTAACACAAAGCGGCTATTTCCAAATAGCCAATGATGAATATTGTACCAAGCTTCTAAACAAAAAACATAATAATGCATTGAAAATTGAACTCAACTGGCTGCTGACCCCTCGATAAAAGAAACACAGACATATAGTAAGCCCAAAAACTAATTAAACCCTTGAACTATGAAATCTCAAGTTAACTAGATAATATAGTATTACATACAGATTCTAAATGAACAATGTTAAAACCAAATTGTCCACCTTCCACAAGAATCATATCATATCCGAACAACTACAAGTATCCTATAATCTAGCCCTAACATTATAGTTAACTAGCTACGTAGTACAGGAATATTTCATATTATTGGAATCTTCACGGTCATTCCTTACGCTATGAACAACTAGAAGCATCCGGAACATAAGATACCTCTACATTCCTTATGCCGAGTGCAGAATCCACATCATCAGTCGTCAAGACAGTCCTCCTTGAATGCCGCATACATTTAATTGATTCCTGTTCCCACAATAGAAATTGAGAAAGTTTGCATCATATCTAGCACTATGAAAAAACCAGTATACAAGTGCCAAAAAGGGAGGTACCTGCATAAGCTCACGCATACGGTATTCGACATCAGAAGCAAAAGTAAGTGCAGCATCTGAAGAAAGGTTATTAATCCCTATGCTTTGTGCTATAATCTCAATCGTGTCCTTAGGCACTATGCTCATCTTTATATTGTGTTTCTATTATAACATCAAATCATAGCCAACTCCACAGTCCACACGCACAATCCTGAGTCACAAAATGAGTGAATTCGCATCAACAAAACTTGCAAAAACTATTAACAAAGCTTTCAACAAAATGCTCAAACTAATTATGTGGACAAATATAATACCGAGTAGTTACTCGCTTTGTCCCAATCATTTGTTTGCCTTTTTTATTCTTCAAGCGTATTTTAATCAACGGCAAACAAATGATTGGGACCGAGGGAGTAACTAAATAACACAAATAATTGGAAAGCGTTAAAATAGGCCATAGGGCAGTAGCAAACGACATGAATCATCATTTAGAACCGTCCATGGGTGATCGAACACCTCAAAGTGCGACTACTCAAGAAGCAAAATCAATTGGTAAATACATAAGTATGATAATAAAATCAAAAATTTAGATGAAAGAGTTGCGAGATGTACAATGTTCGTCAAAAATCAAATTAAAACTAAAATTGATGATATCAGGAAAGAAATTTACCTAATTAGAGATTTCTCCTGAGAATCCTCTAGATTTTAAATTAATGAGTTTGGATTCATGTGTTGATATAGGAGAAACTGGAAGATTAGCCACAGTCTCACAGACTGACAGAGAGAAAGAAAGGGTGAAATTTTATTAACAGTTCCAATCGCTTTCTTTGAATATCATCGGACCTTCTGTCAGACCGTCTTATTTGTAATTGTAAATTAGACCGGGTAACATTGAGCCAAATTTAACAATGCTGGTTTAAAATGAATGCGATCCCAATTTGACTTGATAGAGCTGAATTTACCCAATTTGGAAGTATCTTGGCTTGAAATGACCTGACTTAAAGTGACCGAAATGATTTAGTAGATCCAAGTGACTTGTTTTAAGCAAAATCCTAACCCAAAGTAACGTAACAACCTGACTAGATAAGTCATAACTATTGATCCATAAACGACCGACCTGAATGACTCATTTATCCCTTCTGAATATAGCTACATTTTCTATACCTAAACACATTTTTGTATGAATGTATAGTCGTTGCATACAATTTTTATGCAAAAAATAGGTTGGAAAAACATTAGGGTGTATATCCATTAATAAATTATACTTTATACCCACAATTTTGCAATTATAAATAACTAAATGTAGCTCCTTTTATTTTTAGGAATTTTATTATATGCTTTTTTAGCTTTGTTGTTATGTTTTATCAGCTTGTTTTCGGAAAAAATATCAAGCTCAAAAAATATAATGTATTTCAGATTTAATATAAATAAGTTCATTAGATTTTTCACAAAAATTGTTGAGGTCAAAAATAATAATGTATTTTAGAGAAAACTACAAGGTATTACTCTTTATATGCCGAAGGAAAATATGTAGCTTAACCCGTGAGTTGTGACCCAAACCTGACCCAACTCGATTTTTTAGGGTCAAAGACCCATAAATCTCGACCCGTAACCCGAATCCATAATGATAAGTTATTCTAGGGTCAAAACCTGGCTTGACTTATTTGACCTGATAAGTCAAAGATAAATCAAGAATATTACTAAAATCTTAATAATTATATAATATTATATTTGAAATAATAGAGAAATAATAATTTTAATATTTTAAATAAAAAACGAATTTAAAAATCAATTTTATATTTACATAGTAAAGTAATTTATTAAATAACTTTGTTTTTATATATGTCTTAATATAAGTACAATAAATAATGAATATAATTAAATTATTAATGTGATTTAATTTTAAAACGTACTCCGTATGTCTTTTGGGCGAAAAAATAGTAAAATAAAGGCATCCTAACTTCTCTTTTTACCCGTATTTTTATCATAATTCAACTCGAGATCCATTTAACTCGACCTATGCTTTAACCCGACCCGTTTAACAGGTATATTCCTATGCAAATATGCAATCACATGCGTCATCAAGTTTGACTGAAACGTTAGCCTGGGCCACAAGTCATGAAACCAGAGAAACATAAGAACAAAGAAGGTTGTTGCTCATATAAAACCACATATTCCTTTAATATTCAATTTAATCTTCCTTGAAGCTATCAGCTTTTCCTAGCTAAAATTTAATCTACAGGTAATAAATTTTGCCTAATTATCTAGTTTTTTTGGTTTAAATTACTTTGATTAATGGTATTACAATTCGCCCATACCACCTTCTTCTCTTTTATTCCCTTCTGAAATTATGTATCATGGGGTTCATGTTTTAATCCAATTGGTCATCTTAATTCCAATTTTTGTTTCTTTTTTTTTTGGTGGGTTTGTATTTAATTTTGAAACGGTTGATTTTGACCATGTGTAATTGCTAATCGCTTTGAATTTCCTGAATTTTATCATCTTTTTGGGTTAAAATGATCACCTCGTGTTGAATTAGTGTTGTTGCTAACATAGAGATAAGGCTGCGTACATCCGATCACCTCTTACCCCGCAATTTGTGGCACTGGGGTAATGATGTTGTTGAGACTGACCCCATATTGGAATCAAATGAGGTAGCCATTTTTTAAGTTAGTTGGTTTATAGGTATATGGATTAAGTTTTGTGGAATAGTTAAATGGGTTGGTCTCACATTGTTTGAACATGAGATGGATGACTAATTATCGAAGGGTGAAGTCGAATGAGTAGTTACAGATTTTTTCAGACTTGATTCTTTTTTTCGTTGATGGAGGCAATTTGTTTAGAAGGTCGGTTCGAAAACGTTGTTTTGTTCGGGTGTAATCGCTTGATGGACTAATTTGGCTGGGAATTCTAGAAGATTCAAGGACCTTCTAGATGTTTCAAGAGTTGTCTAGCGTAGTCAATAAGTATCAAGTGTATTCTAGAATTTTCTAGAGCTGTCCTGGAATAGCGTGGAGGTGTCTAAGTGGTTCTAGACATTTCTTGTGTGTACTAGAATGTTTATGTACTCCGTATATGATTCTGTTATGTTGAGTGTTCTAGAATATGGTCTAGAATGTTCTAGGTCCTAGGATGTTGTAGGATACAATTTGTGTAGAAGTTTCTAGGAAATTAGTAGTAGAAGAGATCCATAACTAGATCACTGCTTGTACATATGCATTTGAGTGATTGAGAGTTCCATTCAAGTTTTTATAAAGATGTCTTGAGTGTTCTCTTCACTCAACCTTGATCCCAAACACTTGGTAATCAAAGTGAATTTGATGGATAACTAATGGGTATGCATATTGGGCATCGATCATTGGATTATGGGTGCATAGACATGAATGGCTCGAGGTCGAGTCAATTTGTCCACGACGGACTGTTGACCGGGCGGTGCATGTGGTGTGGCTTGCTTGCGGGTGTCAAGAGAAGTAGGCCCGTGGCATGCTGCTAACTTCTGATCTCTCTGTTTTTTTTTTTGCAGTGACAGATATGGTGCAACAACAGAGTATTCTTAGTATTCCTACTATATGGAGGGGAAAGAAGTTTGTGCTAGAACTAAGCTCAGAGGCTCCTGTCTTGGAGCTAGGACAGGAACTTCAGAAACTGACTGATGTTAAAGCCAATACATTGAGGTTGATTGTTCCTCAGTCTTCTGGGAAAAGCTCCAAGCTTTTGATGCCCTTTTCTGACGAGCATTCTTCTATTAGTCTACAAGATGCTGGAATAATCAATGTAAAATTCTATAACTTGATTATAATGGATGAATACAGTATTTTCTGTGTTAGAAACACAATATGTGCATCTATTTGCCGTGAGTTCGTGAATTTCTATTTTTTTTTTATATTTTGTCTCGTATATTTCCAGGGAAAGCCTTTACGGATGATGGGTGTTTTGGAGAATGAGGTTGATCAGCTTCTAAAGGATTCTCAGGCAAAGTTAAGAATTGCTGGATTTGAGGAAGAGGAGAGGAGGATGAAGGAGCGATTATCTAGGAGACCTCAGCACTCACTGAAACTCCCTCCAGGACCTTATATTTTCTGTGATTTCCGCACGCTCGAGATTCCTGGAATTGAGGTATTATTTGTTTTATGCTATAAATTATGTAATGAAGTGCTACTCTGGTAGTATAAATGGCATCAGAAAGGAACATGTGCTGCTTCACTGCATTGGCCCGAATCGCAAAATTTTGCTAGATTGCACCTCGAAAATAAATGTATTATGGAACTCATCAAGTATCTACTCATGTCTTTGTGTCGTGCTGTGGTGTTAGTTGAATCCTCCTCCTTCAGAGGCATTGAAGAGAATGCACATGCTTGCCGCTGACCCAGGAATTGTTGCAATCATGAACAAGGTATTGATCTTTGGTTGATGTTTAATGATCTTGATTTTCGTCTTCTCTTTAATTCCATCATCTTTGACAACATATGTTTGCCTGTGGTTTCTCAAAGCATCGTTGGCGAGTGGGAATCATGACAGAGATGGCACCTGAAGGCTACGTTGGTATTAGCCCAGTGTGCCTTCTAGGTCTAAATAAGGTATGTGGCAGAGCTGTGCTTTTCCCTCCTCCCCTTCTCTCGGATTGGTCGTATTTTATGTTTCTTATGTGTTCTATCTCTAATGTAGAATCATGGTGAAGAAATATCTCTTCGTCTGCGGACTGATGACCTCAAGGGTTTCAGGAAATATGCAAGCATCAAGAAAACTTTGCTCCATGAACTGGTAAAGACCTTCAACTTCTATGCATGATTGTTTTCCCCTTATTTTTCCGTGTGTATGCTTAGACATAAACATGCAAAATTAGTTATATCTGTAACTTTTATGATAAGCGCTTAAAATCATTTACACACGGGGTTGTTTCTCCAGCTTTAGTGCGGTATAGACCTAAAGTTTCTTCAAATAGCTTTCATTTCCAGATCTTAGTAAATGAATTATTTTTCTCTGAAAGTGTTCACTAAATTGTTTATTTGTACCAGAGGCCCTTTGCTTCCTGGGTATTAACAGATCTGCCATATTTTGTAATATGTTCATATTATAGGATCTTACTTGCAGCCGATAATGTATAACAGAAGATGTGTCATTATCGCATTTTACCATCTATTCATGATGCATATATCATATAATATGCTGTTATCTAATACTTCTTTCAATGAGTTCAATCTACCCACTTTTCAAAATTCTCCGAACATTTATAGGCCATGGGTAGATTTTTAGTAGATTGGAGTGAATATATATATATATATATTCTGGTTTTGAGATAAATCTTGCGGAGTACCGTCTAGTAGCTTTAGAAGAACTAAATTAGGTTTGGAGATGCAATATTATATGTGATCGGGGATTCTTCTTTGATGTTTCAATCGAAATTCATCAATCTTATAGCATTGAGGGGGTTCTTTTACTATGGTTCAAAGTAATTAGGCTGACTTGTAAACTTGTAGCTTGGTGTAGCTTGGTGGATTCATTGTCCTCAATGATTTTGTGATATTTTATAATGGAAAAGAAATTATTGTATAAAATCTAAATTGGTATACAGGCGCATTAGTTCTATTTTTTTAGTATTTTACTCAATATTCCTAAGGCTATAGGTTTCTTGCAAGTTAAACAGGTCAACTTTGTAAGGCTTCACCCATGGTGGCCACTTGGAACTCTGGTGGTTGACATTTTGTATATACTCTTCGAATTCAATTGCCTCGGTCTCACTGAAGTTGCGAGGAATTTCGTAAATATAAGGCATTTGGAGTGATTTTGAAAATATGGGGAATTCAATTTGTTTGTCTCGGGGAAGGGAAGGGTTCTTTTATGATGGGATCAAGTAGAGCAAATGCAGAGATAGTCTCCCCTTCTGTGTTATTTTGCTCCCAGATTGAGTTTTTCACAGCCTGCTACAACAAGAAATGGAAAAGGGGTTGGGACATACTATACATAACATTCGACTTGTGATATGCTCTTAATAGAGTGTTTGGAATTTGGATGATATATATATAGTTGAAAGAAACACCATGATAGGGAATAATGTTAAACCAATTTGTGTTTAGCTGGGGCTTGAGCAAATATGATAAACCAAAGTATTAGTGATAGTGTTTATAAACATCCGAGAACCGAGATCCCCAGTCTGTTTCTACAAAGATTCTTACAGGGTCCTTGTAGTAGGCAGTAAAAATGGAGATTGCCATTTTTCTTTGATCTCTCAATCTTGGGCTCTTATATTCTGAGAGAAGTTTTATTTAGCATTTGTGGCTTACTATGAATTGAGCAGAAATGGCATTCGGTAACATTTGGGCACAAATATGATGTATATATGTAGTATCCGAAACTTCATGATAAAATTCCATTTGGTCATACTGTTATTAGGTTGAAGGTTAGAACTTGTAACTGAATTAGTTGATGTCATGTCTAAGTCTTGTCTTGGAACTCGTACAACTTAAAGGTGTACGACTTTGGATCAATCTTAAGATTAAGCATTGGAAATTTGATGTGTGTTGTATACCTCATTTCTTTCAGGCTCATATGGTCCACTCAGAACATGATGAAAACTTCTATGCCCTTGATAAACAGGTGAGCATTTCCTAGTGCTTTCTTTGTATGCTGATACTCTATGTGTCTTTTTTTGTGGAGCAGTCCTCATAAATAAAATCTAATATTTTCAGCTTAATCAAGAGGCTTGTGCTCTAGATTGGACACAAGCAAGAAGTCATACCTTGGCTGATTCCCAGTTTTCCGGACATGATGATATGGATATGGACTTTCAGTTTGAAAGCAATTTGCCTCAGAAACTTGGTGGTGAAACCTCAGCTATGCCCGCCAGTGCTCGTGTAGCTGCTATTACTGCTGCTTATCGTCGTTTGGCAGAATCTTCAACAATTTCCGAGGGCGCTTCGGCATTTAAGTTGGATTCCGATGATAATAAAATGGCTGTTGATACCACTTCTGTTGACAACGCAAATGTGTTGGAAACAATGGAAGAACCTGACCCTGATGATACTGATGCAATTAATAATACAGAGAACAACATTGTTTCTGACGTAATGAACGAGAGAAATCACCCACAGCGAAGAAAAGCTGGTGTGGAATGTGATCATCCTGATGGATATACTATTGGACCAATTCCCAATGCTTTAGACATGGGTGACATGACGCATGAGCCAGATCCTGATGATACTGATAGTACAGAGGACAGTACTATCGAACAAATGCCCAATGCTGTAGCCATGGGTCGCAGGTCTTATGAGCCAGATCCTGATGATACAGATGACATTAAAAATGCAGAGAACAATACTATCGAACATATGCCCAATGTTGTAACCATGGGTCACAGGTCTTATGAGCCAGATCCTGATGATACAGATGACATTAAGAATTCAGAGGACAATATTATTGGACAAGCCGATGATGTTTCAGCCATGGGTACCATGACTTATGAGCCAGATCCTGATGATGAAGAATTAAGGAGAATCCAAGACCCTGTTACTAAGTTTTGCAGCAGACTTGCCCAAGCTATCCAGATGTTAGGGAACGAGCTTAATCCTGCAGAAGTTATGGTGGTGCAACAAACTTTGTTTAAGATAATCAGGTGAGCCATGTTCTACTGTGTTGCTTCTGTTGAACTTGAATGGAAATTTCTTACTTTTAAAACGCCGAGGTAAAAGCTTTTCTCAAAATAAGGTTTCCACCAAAATTACTTTCCAAATAGGGGTTGATCGATTTTTTTTTTCATTTTTTAATTAAAATAGGGTCTATTTAGGTTCGGATTTTACGCGGTCGGGGAGAAAAACGCCAATTTGCATGGTGTGTTTGTTATAAAAAAACACCATGTGAGATGGTGTGTTTGAATTGGGTAAATAAAAAGAGAGGATATATTAGCAGGTAGGAGTGTAGGACACAGCAAAGAAACTTAGTGTAGCTGGTTGTTGTGTGGTTGGTATTAAGGTTCAGAGGTCCACGATTCGAATCTCGCTTATGTAATTTTTCGTCTAAATTTGTCCAAAATGATATTGCAGCAGGGGGTTGGATTAAGTATCAAACCCAGACCTCTACAAGACACAAACCTGCAAACCACTATGCCACTAGAGTACTGAGTACAAGCATTGTACTAATGTAATACATAATATGAATGAATAGCACGGAACACGCCACACCAAATGCTGAATGGCGTGTCCAGTATAGACACTTCATGCGCCTATGGCAATTCTCCCAGCTCGTGTACTTCTTACGTGGACTCTATTTTGAAATAGAATTTTGAGTCGACCGGTCTAGCCCTATTTGCTAATTTTTAATTTTTTTAACATTATTTCTTAAAAAGATTCCAAAATTTTGTACTCTAATACTCCATCCATACCACACCAAAGGCCATGGACCCACTTTTTTCCTCACAAAAAGTGGGTTCATGTTACCTCTGGTGTGGTATGGAGGGAGTATAAATTGCCGAAAATGTTATATTCAAAACTTCCCTTATCCTCTAGTGCTCTGTGGTTTCGCTACTGAATTATGCCTGTTATGTTACAGAAATGTATCTGAAAACCCTAATGAGATGAAGTACAAGAAACTTCGTAAGGTATGTTGAATTTTAGGCAAAGATCTTGTTTGCTCCAGTTATCCTTTTTTCTTGTAAATATTTGATTGTTAAGTGTATTTTTAGATAGAATTTGACACCTTTTCAAACATTAGGGCATGGATACATTTCATGTTCCATGTGATATTGTATTTCTGAACATACCAAGTGAAAATAGGATCGCTTGATGACGCCCACTCCTCCACGCAAATCCATAATTGAGATGGCTTCTTGATCAGATTATCATATGAGACTGCCCCATTATCTTAATAATTGGTGTAGCTATCAAGATTTTAGTTAATTGGCTTGTTCTACCACTATTTATCATGAGACTGCCTTTCAGGAGAGTGGAGACTATTTCTTTTAAAATAACAACAAATATTTTTAACGATCTTGTTTTCTTACAATGATTTAACGTTCTTTTTCTTCCACCCCTTTCAACTTTGAAAATTGCAGGCAAATCCGACCTTTCAAAGGAGCATTGCAAATTCTAAAGGTATGGCTTTACTCGGAACAAATGACATCTCATTACTAGAAAATTTCCTCCTGTCTAGTAGTTTTTCAATTTGTGTGAATGGCATGGCCAGCATCGCTAAATCTAATATTGCTCTTGGTACAGCTGCACTTGATGTTCTTTTCTTGATTGGTTTTGTCGAAGAAGTTGTTACCGACGAAATGGGAAAGATCGAAACTTACATGGTATTGAAACGAAATGATCCAGGGTTGCTGTGGCTTGCCAAATCTTCCCTTGAAACCGCTTTTGCCAGCTCATGATATGTACAAATAAGAGCCTACCAATTTCCCTAGAAATTTAGCTTACAAGTGGAAAAGTGTGCATATATGTATTTATGTATGTACATTTGCACAATTGTATTTGAAGATAAACAAAAGGTTACTTTGTAACATAGGGTATATTTGAGTTGTAATTGTATACGAGTATTTGATAGATTGTCATTTTTAATTTAATGGAATAAATCAGAATGACTTGTTAAACAGTTTGAAAATAGGGTCCGGCCGATGTTGTCAGTTGTCACTATGCAATATTAATTGTCCGTAACCTAAAGGAAACTCAATTAAGGCAGTACAATTGTCTATTCTCTTTCTAAAGTAATTTTCCTACTTGCTTTTTCTGAGTCGACTTAAAATAATTTTCCAAGAAGATTATTTAGGAAAGCGGGGAGTGTGTTTAATTGCTTTGGTGACACCTACTATAGGTGTCAATATTAATCGGTTATGTTGATATTGCGGTTCAAATTATTCTGTCCGTCTCAGTTATTCGTTTACTAATTTTTTATTCGTTGTTAAAGATATTTTAATCAAAGGTAAACAAATGACTGGAAGAACGAAGGGAGTCTGTAGTTAATCTTAGGGGTTGCTTTGATTGGGGTAACGTAGAAGGGGTGAAGAGATATTGGTAGCAGTAAGGTTCGTAAACTGGAGCATGATATCAACTAAATAATCAAACCAATCCCTTTCAAAATAAGACCTGTATAATCTGCAGAGTATATAGCATCAACATTCCCAAAATAGAACATCAATTTAAACACTTTACACCAGGTGGGATCGACTAAATGGTCGCAAAATGTAAAAACAAGATTGAGATGCTTTCGTGTTTAAAGCAACTTTAACTAAAAGAGGGGCTTTAAAAACGAACACCTAGCCGGGTGGGTCATCAGGCACCGCCCATCGGAATATCAGTGACAGTGGAGTTGGCCTGATTCACTCCTTGACCTGCTCCAAAGGCAAACTGCTGAGGAACGTCCAAAGGACGGTCAAATATGGATGGAGCTGCACTGGTGTTGAACACTGGTGCAGCAACTGCATCGCTCTTTGCGAAGCCAAAGCTGAAAGAGTCTGTCGTTGGCTGTATTGCTTCATTTGAACCAAAAATCATCTTCTCATATGCCTGGAGTTGCTCAGAGACGGCTAAATGGAACAAAAAAGAGAAAAGGGTCAGAACTGAAAGGCATATGCTTCGTACAAGACAGGAATATAGTTTACTACTCCATCTATCAGTTTTGTATTAAAGTGGCCATGAATAAACTTCTCAGTTAGTATCAACCATTTTTTTGTGTTATTGTGGCCATTATCCATTTATCTGGATACAAAGAGACGAGAGAGGGGCAGCCGCCCCTTTACTGAAGCTGGCTGCATTCTTGTCGACATCTAAGAGTGTCCCTTAATTCTTTGTCAAAGAAACAAGAAATTTTTTTCCTGTGAAGGAGTAAGTGGTAGGTACGAACAATATTGTGCTTTACTTGCACATTATCAACTCATTTTGCAATAAATGATGACAACGACAACACCTTGGCCCGAACATCCAAAATGATTTGGGTCGATTAACATTAGTTTTCGTTGGAAACTGCCAATGTGAGATAAATGAATGTGCAAAAATGGGACCAGGAAAAGTAAGTTTTTGGTTCGAAAGTGCATGTGGATAATGTGGTTTTGAAACACATTACTGCATAACACAAGTGCAAGTGCCACAACAAATAGAGCAAAGGAGATGGACCAACCTTGAGTAAGCTCAACCGATGGCCTCCGCTCTTTAACCCATTGGTAACTTTGTGCAAACCTCCAGCCTTTGCATTTCATCAAGTAAGCAATCACTACAGCAGGTGATCTACACACCAGAATCCCACAACTCAGAAATTACTGAAAATTAAAATCAACTACTCGTAGCTTATGGAAGTATCTGCATTTGCAGGAGAAAGAGAAAGGGCATCGGTGGTCGACTAAATTTTTAGCAGCCAAACTTGCAAACATTAACCAAAGCTCAGCCCAAGTTCGTAAATTATTCCGGCATGTAGCTACTGCTAGAGTTGAACAAATCATGAGGCAGAGCCGACACCTCAATTCTGTTCCTTATATTCTCATTTTTATTCCAAATGAAGTTTCGGTGAGCTATAAAACTAAGACTTAAATTCTAATCACATAGAGCACGTGACATCAATTCTTTTTGAAAAGACACAGGAAATCAAATGAAAAGAGAATCATGCAGATTTTAAGATTACTGTTTACCCACCTACTCTTTCCTGTCATGCAATGGACAAGAACACGAGCCTTCTCATTTTCACACTTTTCTGCAAGATATTGAAGAATATTCAATGCTGATACTTGGCTAAATAATGCTACTTAACAAACGAAATATGCATAAGCTAGTCTCATATACGACGACAATTCAACTGAGCCAGACATATGGGCTACACACATACATACAAGAAATGTTAGTACAATGAATAACATGCAAATAAAAGTTCCCATGCAGGAAATATGGAAAGTCACATGCCAGGTAGTGGTTTAAGTAAGGGACCTTGTAGAAGGGTAAATGGATCCCAACATTCCATTCTCCCTCCGTCTCCCTCCATATTAGCTAATCAAACAAGGCAAACTGATTCTCTCCCTCTCCCTCTCCCTCTTCCATATAACAATTTTGGTCTACGCTAACAGGACATTGATTATAAGCCTCTCCTGATACGCGAAGGAGAGCTAATGAATTGACAAAAAGAAATTTCTTATTCGGTATTTTCTTGTTAAGTGCGTGCGTGAACTTAAAATATTAATTTCACAGTAATTTTCAAATATATACTCATATCACTATATCAGATAGTTGTTCAGCAAGTAAAACAGTACAAACATACTCACCTAAAAATTGGACAGCGTCATCAAAGTTTAGCATTTTATCATCCTGAAGGGAGTAGTAAACGAAAGAATTTTTGTATAGGTTTTGACAGGATGGAACAGTCTGCAAGCATAAAACAAGAACAGTCCATCAACTCCAATATTCAGCTAGGAAAAAGAAATTAGAGCTAACACTAGATCCTAAGCGTGACAAAGGTCCTCAGCAAAACTGAAAAGATAGATGCAAACTAAGAAGTGCCTAATCTCAAACTAAATCATACACATATATACAAACTGAATTCATATCCTATAGTGCTTAAAAGTCCCTGACATACATTTCAGCCAGATATATGGGAATAACATGTTAATCATTACCCTATTAACAAACCAGACAACAAAGACCAATCTTTCCCCCATACACAATAAAAAATATCAACTAAAGATCGCGATTACATATATCAGCCAAATCCCTCGAACGTGGATGTAAAAACATTACTGTAAGGTTATGTTTAATTGGTTGGATGTAATCATAAAGGCAGTGAAATAGATCTCAGTTAGCAGAGATAAGATGGAAAACAAAAGGGATAACATGTATCAAATAACACTCTCCGGCGAGTCCTCACTCCTCATCTATCTCCCCTTCTCTTCCCACCTTGTCTTTACTAAGTAGGATCCACTCAGTTGAAATTGTGATCATGTCAAACCAAACAAGTAAACAACCCATAGACGGAATCAATTAACTGCCACCAAAATCTCGATTTGTCAACAAATAACATAACATTAAATCGCAGATTCCAATATACTTGACACACACCAAATAAGTTGGGGGTAATAAAACACAGACTAACAATTACCAATAACAAGCCACTGATCTTCCCAATTAGGAACCATAATGATACACCCAAAAATTGGTCTAGATTGATAATCACCCCGAAACAAATAAGCAATCACAGAATTCTCAAATAACCACCAAAAACACACAAAAACACCAGGCATACTATAATAAAGATTGCATCTTTTTTCATAAATTAATGCCACATCAACAAGGACATTACCCTACCCTGGTGTCTTAACAAATAACCGGGTAACGAGGGGTCAGATGTACGAAGCCTTACCCTATGTTAAACAATCAAATAACCAAAAACATACAAAATCACCAGACAGACTATAATAAAGATTCCATCTTTATTTACAAATTAATAACACGACAACAAGGGCATTGCCCTGGTGCCTCGGAGCGGGGTCGGTCGGATGTACGCAGCCTTACCCTATATAAAAAATCAAAAAACAAGAATGAAAAACATACATTGAGAATCCTGGAGATGCCTTGAGCCTTAAGAAGTTCAGACCTAGAAGCATTATCATAAGTACCAAGAAAAAGGAAATCATTAAAGATCTGAGAAGGGAAAGCACCACCAGTAGTTTGCATACAAGAAGCATTAGTTTGATCAGTAGTAATTGGCATTCTATGCCCACATATTCCACATACTTCTCCTTCTTCATATTTATGATAATGCCCACATACTGTACATGGGTTTTCTCTCTCTCTTTTCCTCATCTTTCTGATGATTATTCCTTTTTTATTGATTTACTAAATCGTAGGATCGAATCGGGATTCTGATAATAACGATAATGATGAGTATACCAATGAACAAGAAGATGAACAAGGAGGGAGAGA
This sequence comes from Silene noctiflora, assembly GCA_009801015.1. NCBI lineage: Eukaryota > Viridiplantae > Streptophyta > Magnoliopsida > Caryophyllales > Caryophyllaceae > Silene > Silene noctiflora. The sequence continues at coordinate 135,106 of VHZZ01000240.1, forward strand.
AACGAAACGAAACCCTTTTGGTTAAGATTGATTGCGTGATGATTGTTTACTTTTACGGTTTGGGTTTTCAAGTGTTGGTCAAGCTAATTTGGTCGGTTATTTTTGTTGAGTTTTAACTTATCGGATTCATGGCGATTAAGTTTTCAAGTGCGTTTTTCGTTTGACCAAAAACTTATCCATTCACTTCACTTTCTTTGGTTTATATAAATATATATAAAGTCTATTTGTTTTTTTTTTAGGAAATTATTATTGGGTCTTCATTGGGGAACTAATTTTGAAAAAAAAAAAAAAAAATCTTGTGCAAGATTCTTAAAATCTTACCTAAATCAAAGTTTTTATCTTACTTTCTGGAAAAAAATATAATTCAAATATCTTCTTCTAGTTTTTTCTTTGCATTAGGAAACAAACCATTTTTTTTTTTGGCAAAAGTAAAAATAATGTTTACACACTAGTGGTACGACTCTCGAAGCCGTACATACATATTACATCATTGAAATTAAAAGTACAATATCTAACAACATGTTGGTGGAGTACGGTTCCAAAGACCATTGAGACATTTGCTTTGACAAGTGAGAAAAACAAGATGTACTTACGCCACAGGGCGTAGAAAGGAAATGTCGAGTTGAAGCCAAACAAACTTGCCTCTGATGGAGAAAAGATTCCTACATGCTGAAAATCAAACAAGACAAACCAGAGACCAACAACCCCAGAAACCACGCCTGCAGACGAACCAAAACACAAATGACTCATGTACCAAACGCCTGGCTATAAACACCATAAGAAACCATCCTAGGATGCATCCAACATAAACCGGACGCAAACTTATCTTTTGCCAGAAATGATTTGCAACATTAGTTCTCTAAATATTGCTCTTTTGGAAAAAACCTTTAGCAGTTAGTCAACCAGCCTTGGATAGTTTAGTTGCTATCAATCTATCATAGCTTCTTTTTTCTTGGCCTTTTGTTGGATACCTTAAATCAGATACGAGTTTTCATTATGGTATGTTTAGATTTTTTTTTTTTTTTCTACCGATTATTTCTAGTTTCTCCATGATTAAATTGCAGATGTTAAAATCATGGTATTGAATATTTGCTGCAGCTCTGCGATACATATGAAACTCCATGCCATATGTGAGAGTTCAAAACTATTCAACCAAAAATAACCAGTTTATGCAAAACATTTTCTTCAGGTTTGTTTGTAGCTTGTGGTTCAATTCAAAACCTAAGATGAATATTGGTCTTAGAAGTGCATGATTATAGAAGTGTGGTATTGTCTAAAAAAACGTAAGAGGGATCATCATTGATAACGCAATCCTGAAATGTGCATTTTTCTCCATTACTTCTTTTTATATTGACGATATTTATTGTGTAATCTATTCTTTTGTACGGTAGTACAAGGGATATATGAGGTGCAATGCAGGTGGTATGTTCTGATAAACAAAATACGTTGGGGTAAATTTTATAAATACCCTCACGCATGAGTTACTTGATGATAGGTTTGGTATACGAGTATTGATTACTGAGGAGATGTTTTACTCCCTTAATCATTACCCGTGAGGAGGGTGGGTAATGTATTACCCCTCTATAATAGAATCGGGAGGTGAATAATTACCCACATACCAAACATGAAAAATGCACCTTACTAATCCCCTTTTACCCTCAATCCAAACAAGTCCTAAATATTATTCTCTCTGTCTCAGTGAGATGTTTACACTTACTCTATTTTCTCCTCACAAAATAAAATAAGTGTAAACATCTCACTAGGGAAGGGAATAGAAGGTAAATCACTAAATTGTAATTTCTCCTTAATAAATCATACTACTTTGACATATATACTTGGATTAATTCGAGGCTATGGTCTTAATTGTCTACATATACGCATACTCCCTTCACCCCAGTCATTTATAAATGTTTACATTTGGTTTAGCACAAAGACTAGAGAAAGAGGAGCGGACCAATTATTAGATAACAAGTGAACCAAATTGAATATAAATGACCAAATTACCCATCAAAGGCATTCCTTTAATAGAAAGTTAAACAATTGACTACGACACCTCAAAATAAAATAGGTAAACAAATTAGGGCAAAGCACGGATCGGATCAGATATCCAAATGTTTTCATTCTAATATACATATCCAAACCAAAACCAAAAAATTTGGATCAGATATCCCAAAATTCGGATCAAATGCAGATCGGATATCGGATCAGTTTGATGTTGGAGAATATTACGGTATATTGTATTATACCGTAATCGGAATAATATAGTATTAGAATAAGTTAAAAAAAAAAAAAAAAAAAAAATCGGATACCATATTAGAATTCGAGAGGGGAGAAAGCATAACGATAATCGTAGTATTATTGATATTGTTTGTTCGTGATTGGAATGAATACAATGATACTATATTTATAGTACTTCAAATATCTAAAACATATCGCAATATAATATAATTGATATCGCAATATAATATAACTTATTCTAATACTATATTATTCCGATTACGGTATAATACAATATACCGTAATATTCTCCAACATTTGAATAATCGGATTTTTTTGCTCTGCCCTAAAACAAATGACCGGAACGAGGGCGTACATATTTATAATCGTGCTTCCATCTTGTATATACTTACCAACACGATTGAACTTCTTTCGTTACATTACAAAAACAAAATAGTCTTACATGCCACTACATAGTACATATACCACCCAGCCATTGCTAAAGAACTCCAACAGTTCCCAAAAATTTCCTAACATGTAAACATAAATAGACAATTGAGAATTTGATAAGGATAAAAACATAAGCATTCCCTTCTTTTTTCTTCCATCAACTCATTAATTCTATTTTCTTCTACAATTCTACAAATAATTGTAATTGTTACGCAGGGAATAATTACGATACCCCCCCAAAACGGAGCTTTTGATGTGTGTCCTTAAACGGACTATTCAACAGTCAGGTTTACGTGTACTTGGACTTGAAGCCTTCTGTGAGAGGCACCACTTTCGCTGATACCCTAGCCTGCAATTTTGACACCGCTTGACGGATATCCTGCAATGCAGAAACTGTTAGAATATAATGAAGAGACACTAGCTATCAATGTAAGGCAAGATATGGTTAGTAACAAAATGGAAGTACACACACAATAAATAGAGGAAGAGAGAATTTACCTCGAGATGATAACGCGAAGAAAAATGCGTCAACAATACAGTTTTGTTTCGTATCCATTTGGCATGTTCCAAGAGCTGTGGTAAAAGAACACTTTAATCACTGTTCAATAGTAATGATCTGAATAATAACGGCCAGCCCCGTACACTCCCCAACTATGGCAGATGTTCACGAAGAAAAAAAAAATCTATGGCTGGGTGAGATGGTGAAATGTACACAACAAAATAACGTGTTTTTGATGACCAGTAACAGAAAATGTCTTGAGATAAATTGAACACTTTTTCACAATGTAAGAAGCAGAAGTAATTTAGTGACCTATTTCACTTTATTTGATCTGATTTCAAAATAAAATAATATTCCGTACCAAGTATTTGGCTCCACTGAGATTTAAAATTCTAACAACTTGAATGGCGGTGTATGACCCCTTTCAGCAATCATTATTGACAGAGCCAAACCATGTTCAATGACACAAGAATAAGTTGACGTCTTATCAAGGACCTCAGAGCCCCTTTCTACTTCCAGTGTCATGTGATAAGAAGGGCTTTGAGAGGAAAGCAATAAGCTTCTGCATTACATTAAACCTTTCCCTACAGCAAGAAGTGTATAGCTTAAAAGGTTCTACTCTTAATTCATGTAGTCTTGAAGGCAATTCCAGAAGTTAGTGTTCGGTCTGTTTTGCATGCATCCTTAGGGTCTTGTTTCATGGAGAAAGGACTATAGCCATGGCTCCATTCCTCCCACCCCTATCCTCGTCATTTTGTATCCAACCAAAGTAAGAGATTACGTATTCAGACAGAAGTACAACATACCTCGTATAAATGAGTATGGCCACGCTCACGTGCTTGCTCAACACTAAATCCATCATCCAGAAAAGTTGCCTGTTAAAGCCACCCAGATCAAAAAGAAAAGAAAGTTCAAATGTATAAACGACAACTTCATGTTTGTACCATGAAATCTAAGTTAAACAGGAAAAATCTTGTTTAAGAGTGATTACCTCGGTGATTAAGAGCTTTGCCCTGAGTGCATCTGCGTTACGTGGTTCAAGCAAAAAATCAGAAGTTGTATCTCCGGTGAATGCCACTTCTGGTGACAATATCATGTCTGTAATCTACAAACATTTCGCAAGTCAAAAACTTATCAGAAGCGGGGGAGGTGGACATCGAATTATAAACTTACCTGAACACCAGATTTCTTCAGTTTCTCAATTTGGTTTCCTTTCAGATGTATGTACTGCTTCTTCAACTTTTTTCTAATTGAATAGATGACGTATCCCTGATACAGAACAAGAAGTTAAAGGATTACAAACTCATAACTTGTAGACAACCCAGAATAAGACAAGATCCGTTTATGCAGTACTATAGCATATACAAGTAGGGTCAAAAGAAAATCTAATTGCAGCACATCAACATCTACCATCTTATGCTGCATCAATCGATAATGAATGTTCATCGGTTCTGTCTACTTCCTATGTTACTCACACTGTTGCAGACGACCAGAAGCATCTGACATATATATATCTTCATATGTCATACTTGATTACTTCCAAGAAAATTTCTTATTTATGCTTAATAAGAAATGTCCAAGTGTTTAACACATGTAAGATATGAGATTATCACGTACTCGGCATGGCTGCACGAGCATTTGAGGAATACATGAAGAGTTGGTGACTCGTGCAAGATGGACAAATTCAAGCACATGAATCCTTCAGTGACATACAATGTCTTTTTTCTGCTTAACTCTAAGAAAATTTGCATGCTACACTGCATATGTTCTAACCTACTCATCGCTGACAAGAGCAATCTGTTTCTGGCATCATTAATCATTATTGTCATTGTTGTACCCTGACACACAGGAAATGACACTCTAGTGGAATATATTTCCCGGAGGTTAGATTGTTGGAAGTAATCCTTTTACTGAAGGACTGTAGCTTAGTTCAGCGGATACTAGATTACTTGAGCTGCAAAAACATTGTAGTGATAAAAGCAAACAAAAGAATACCTGGCTAGGAATAACATGATGAGTTTGGAATGGTCGAACAACGAGGTGGTCCCGTAGTTCATATGTTTCACCTTCAGAAGAAACAACAATTATAGATCATATATGGGAGGATATACCTTAAACAAAAGAAGAAAATTTGAGACAAATAAAATCACTGAACATTTCCATACCCACATCGATTGCCACCAATTCAAAATTAAGCTCCACCTGACCCATAGACCTATGGATTTCAAATAACTTCTCTACATCATCTTTAAGGCAAGGTGGTACAAAGATAGTTGGTGGCTTCAAGCTGTAAAGTGCACGAGTTGCCACATACATAGGTAAGCCTCCCTAGAGAAGCAAACATGACTGAGTATGCAGAAAGGAGTAGAGCGTGATTTAGCCATCTAAATCAAAACGATAGAAGAAGCTACAAAGCCTCCTTATCAATAGTTATCATAGATATAACCCACGATTTCTTGACTTTATTCCTCAGGTAACAAGGTCTCAGATTTGACAGGAGTAAAGGTCGGTAATTGCCTACAAAGACAAATGAAGCATGGCACAACACCACTCGATTCTTTTTATATTGTGGAAATATAAATATATATCATTAGTAGAGAGATGAAGTACATAATCCACCATTACAGCTATCACCCAGTTAAACATCACACAGACAATCTGACTCTATGTCAAAAGGTATAGCACAAACATAAGCAACAAAATGAAAACAAAAACAACTTTTACAATGTGATTCATCTTTTGCTAAACCAGACCTATCAGCCGGCTTCAGAGTGCCGTGCGTTTTCAGAGGCAATGTCGGCAGCAATGCTAGGGAACGGCACAATAGCACATAACTGCACTTGTTGCTAATCAACCATTCTAAAACCCCCTTTGTACATAACTGGCTATAGGCACATTCAAAGAAAAGACGCTGATGTGTAGCAGACAACCAGTCCCCTTTTCCTTTGGAAAACGTTGTCAGTTTGGAACAAATAAAGCTCTGACGATGGATATTAAATCTGACCTGACTGTCCCATTCCACCCTAGGTTCCCCCCATACCCAACTTGAATTTATTGATGAAGCATACCTCACCCAATTATTCTTCTCATACAAACATGGTCCATCCAATGAATCCACAGGTGGTGGCTTTGGACGCATGCCACCAAGTAAACTTCCCCAAGGCAGCCACATTCCAAATCTTACGAGTTTTTAATACCCAGACCACCCTCCATATCTCTACAAACAGTATCCCAAGCAGCCAAAGGTAAGCATACAAGCATAAGACAGTTTCCTACACCCAAGCATGAATTCTACTGAATTTTTTTTTTTCAGTAAGAACATTACAGTTCACCTTATTTAAGAAGATTTTGCACTGTTCATACACAGCCTGATATCTAAATGGCAGTTGAGTTGGTGGCATGCATAAAGCATACAGGAGATTTTGCGCCGTTCATACACAGCCAGAGGCCTTTGAGAAAGTGTAAAATGTTCTCAACAATTTGAAAAAAAAAAAAAAAAAAACGGAACCTTAACCACCCCTGCTAAACGTCTACAGGTCATCAACAAACATTAAATGATGCATTTTCTAAACAATTTCTTCATACTCTTTCTTATTCCTCAAATTTATTCCACTCAAAACAGTCATGGATAAAATGACAATTTTTTGGGTTCAAAGAGAGCCACAAAGGCACTGACACAGATTGGTAGTCGGTACTTTGGTACTGAAACCTCGCCTTGGGTACCACCCTTCAATTACTTTACTAGGCACAGCACCGATGTGCTAAGCTGGCATCCACAGGTATGATATAATTTAGTACTCCAAACAGGAGTGATATATCTACCAAGTGAATTAGATAAAAAATTAAGTCACACAGCAGAATCAAATAGTACAAATGTCACCAAGATAGCTCGTATTTCCACAGCTTCATGAAACATGTCCTCAGATGAATGTCATTGAAATTTCTCAAGGTTCACAATTTATTCCCCAGGTAACGAATTATACAACATAATCACAGGAGTAAAGGTCGGTCTATTGTCTACATAGAGCCACTAAAGGCAGTGACACACAATGGTACTGAGACCTCCCCTCAAGAACTACCCTTTAGTTGCTTTACCACGCACCAGCTACAAAGCTGATATCCTCTGGGGTAAACTGTAACAGTTGAACATGCTACCATGTTTCTCGGAAAAATATTAATACACACTGCAGAATCAAATGGCATAAACATCACCAAGAAATCTGGCATTCCTATAACCCCATGAAACCCATTTGTTGACACATGCCCTTACACATATTCTCAGATGAATATCCTCGAAATTTCATAAAATTCACTCATTTTTACCGAGAAACTCTCAGTTAAACATATCACAGAAACCCTTACAGCAAATGAGATTACCCTTGAAATCAAGATTTTTTCAATTGGCATAAACTACTACTCTAACCAAAATGGTATAAACCCTACCTTAGCACAAAACTATTCTTATCCAATTCTCAACAACCCAATTCAACTTCAGGCAAAATCATTTCAACTAAAATGCAAATAATCAGGCACACAAAACAAATTAAGCAGACCATATAGCACATTCTCCTATTTCCAACAATAACATTACCCCAGTACGTCAATGGCTCCCGCAAATTACGAGATAAAAAGGTAAAAAAAAGATGCTTACAATATGATCAAGGTGACCATGAGTGATAAAGACAAAATTCTGATGAACAGCTCTTAAAGGGCATCTACCAATATCAAAAACAGACTTAAATTCAGGAAGAATAACACAAGTCTCATGCCCACCAATTGATACACCTTCAACTGTAAACCCATCAATTTCAAACCCTTTTCTATGAACTTCAGCTCTTGCTTTCCTGTACTCTTCTTCCTCTATTGCCTTCCCTATTGCTGAAAATACTCCTGGCCCTTTTATGGCTTCTATCCGACCCACACCCGGACCCGGACCCGATAAGGAGAGGTTAAATGGTGCTGGTGGTGGTGGTTTTCTGGGTGTTGGGTGTAAAATGGGGTCACTCAAATGGTGAAGAAGATAAGGTGGGTTACTTGGGGCTGGAATATTTACTGATATTTGCATTTTTCAACAGAGAAAAAGTTTTACGGGGGTTTTCAGGAATTTGGAAAAATAATGTTCAAAAAAATGAAAATTGAGAGACTGTAGAACGGTATAGACTTGTTAAATGGGTTGGGTGGACAAGTGTTTAGTCGGGTTATACGGGTTGAGTTGAATATGGGTCGTGGAACAGGTTAGATGATTAGAGTCGAAATATAAGGTAAAAATATTTTTTTGACGTCCTTTTTTCAGCCATTTTTCAAATTGAAAAATATTATTTTAAAAAAGTAAATTATAGGAGTATTTAATATTCTATTTATATATAAAACTGATTTTTAAATTTTAATTGCAATTTAAAGTATTAAATTAATAATTTTAAATTATGATTCAAATATAATATTTAAATATTTATAATTTTATAAGTTTTAATATACGTCTTTGACCCACTGGTAGAGCTAGCAAACCTGGGCCGACCCGAACTCGGACAAACCTGACCCAATAGAAACCAAGAATGTAGCAAACCGAAACTGATTCGATCCTATCCGATAACGACCCGTAACCCGACACAGCCCATTGATCACCAAAACCCGGTCCGGCCCGATATTGACCCGATTAAATTGATGACTCGACTGTTATTGAGCTTAATGTTGATTAAGATGATAGTGAATAATATTTAGATTGATACGCTTTGACTTAATAATGAAGTAACTAAATCAAATCATCGTTAAAAAAATAATGGTAAAAAATTGAAATAATGCGATAAAGTAACCAGACCCGATAATGACCAGCCCGATACATCATCTAACCCGGAATGAACCCAAACCTAACTCGATCTGAAAGAGTTGGCTGGCCAGATATGATCCGAACCAAACCTGATTGACCCGATTGTCACCTCTGTCCATTTGATTAAGCATTTTGATCCTTTCGACCTATCGCAAGCTACAATCCCGTGCATTTTGATTCACTTATTACTTACTTCCTCTCGTCTCGGTCATTTGTTATCCTAATCCATTTTGGGTGTGTCGGTAATTGTTATCCCTTCTATTTTTGTAATTCATTTGATGAGTAATTTGATCATTCACACTCAGTTTAGTCCACTTGTCATTTAATAATTGACCTTTTCCTCTTTCTTATCTTTGTGCCAAAACCAAATGACAATAATTGACGGGAACAAGGGAGTATATTTTAACGATTCCGAGTATATGTACAAGATCATTTTCAAAGTGGGTACATATTTCAGTCTAACATGTTTTAATTCCCTCTTTATTTTTTATGTAATTTTTTATTTATGTATATCAAAATTTCCATTCTAACAAAAATAATTTGACCAACTTAAATCGGACTTGCATTTTCTTTTACCGGTGAATAAGAGGAAACTCCGAGCTCTAGGAGCTTGACCGATGCCTGCATTACGAAGCTTTAGGCGTAAGAGACATAATGTTGTGGACGATATAGAAAGGATTCTTTCATATACGTATTTACTCTCATCGCCTACAATCATTTTACACAACGTCGATTAGGATAAGGGTCGTCAACATACAAGATGTACTTGGCAAAGGCTCCCTCATTTCGAGTGTATCAGCATATCTATTATTTCTCGTTTCTTAAACAATGTAACTCACACCGAAAAATTTGTGAACATGCGATTAAGTTAACCTTATTGTTGTAAACATATATATGCAATGGCGTTCAAGATGAATAAACAATTTTAATCAGTAAATTCATATATCAATACTTCAAATATCGTTCATTTGATAGGAAGCATATACTCTTATCTTACTTTTGATCGACAATATCAATCGAATTTCCATCCAGATCTTCATGCCTGAAACCCACATCATAAAGAACAAGTTATTCATAACCACAGGGAAAAATGATTATGCGATAATCGAAGATCTCATCTTACGAAAAGAAAAAATAACCGATACACCTGACTTGATTCGCACCAGACCAAGACATTACTATTTGGTTAAGTTGAAAAGCAAGAGTGAACTTGAACGTAATTGAAACGTGAGCAAAACCAAAAATAACCGGAAACAAACCGATTAGGTTTAATGCGAGTAAAACTAAAGGCTACAAGCAGAAGCCTGGAATTGATCAACACCTATATGTCCCACAAAAACCAAAACAGTTGACCCGTTTCCCAGATCGTTTAATTTGAATGCAATCATATACGCAATTTATGAATATACGATCGAAGTTATAAATTGGTTCAACTTACTTATACTTGCGAATTAATTGATATGCTCCTGTTGCTGCCATGCCAACACTCACACTAAACAGGGGCCAATTTTTCTGCATATTATGAAATTATTTTAGAAAAAAAAATCACAAAAATGTATAATATGTCAAAATATGAAATCCAAAAAACTGTTGCGAACCAAATACGCCCATCGACCGCACCACCACTCGCTCATAATAGATCTGATAAATAGGTCAAGAAGATTGTGTGTGGGTTGAATCAGCTTACGTCAGCATATTTTGAATTTTAAAAAATTCAGGACAGATGAGGTCAGGTCGGGTGATTTAGGTCATTTCCAAGTAATTTATTATCAAGTTTTTGTTAGAGATCATAGTAGTATAGATGTTGTAGAGAATGAAGCATTGAAGCGCGCCCGGCGCCCCCAATCTACCATAATCCACCAGAATGTTGTTGATACCCGACATGGATAAATCATCTTCGAATGGGTAGTTCCTTACAAGGAAATTGTAATTTTATTTTTGTTAAATACGGAGTATTCAAAGTTCAAGTTGTTAAATACGGAGTATTCAAAATTAAATGGACAATTAACGGTGGAAGAAATTGAAGGAAGTACTGTAATACAATATGCTTACCGGTATGACCACGGTACTGTATCTAGCCCATATTGCTCCAGTAATAACCATTGCTTCGAGAGAGTCGATGTTTATAGATGATGAAAAAGAGTAAAAAAAAATGAGAAAATGAATCTTAATTCTTAACATTGATTAGCCACCAGAAAAAATGTACAAATTTAAATAAACGTAAATAATTTGTAGTGACAGACTGACAGGAATATGAGATTTGTGTAAGAAACCTACCAGCTTGCTGTGGATAAGAAATCTCGTCTGCAGGCTTCGCACAATCGGCAATATTTGCAAAAGTCAATCCCCATTTGAAAGTCGGAGCCCAAAAATGAACTATCAAACATACAAATCTCCAGTTTAGAATTAGAATGTGTAGTAATCGCTAAAAATCCGTCATAATGAACTACTTCTTCCATTCTGGTCGTTTTGTTACTTATATGTTTGACGGAAATCTAAGAAGAGAGGAGGTCTTCTTTAATTAAAGTTCCTCGGAAAGTTTGATTTCCAATGAATTAGAGAAGCAACCAAACAACCCTCATAGTGTGTAACACTTCCTATACGGACAAAGTAGCAAATTGGTACCACGTTTTGGACTAGGTGCAATTCATCCTCAAACGTTTCAATATCTACAAATTGCCCCAAACATTTAGGACTAGGAGCAAATTAGCTCAATTATGACACTTTTGTATCTACTTCCACTAATCTAACCACCCTTACTACCATCAAACACAATAACCCTAATGCCTAGGAAATCATAAAAAACTTGTTTTTTTCTATCCACGTGGGTAATATTTGACCCATCATAAACTGGTGACGGTATTGTCCATTTTCAATGAAAATTTGTGTACAACAAAACATTGTAAAATATATGCAAAATATTTTAACGCCTTTTCGCCATTACAAGAAGTTAATTTTACTAGAGGTAATAAGTGAAGTTAACACATGATTCTACCATAATGATTATGTAAAGGGTATTTTAGTCATTTATTCGGGCGACATGAGTAATTTAAGGGCGACAAAAAAAGGAAAAAGTTCTTTTACATGGTTAATTTTTATACAAAAACGAAAAAGAAAAAGTACTATACAAAAACAAAACGAAATTATGAAAATCGCAACAATCCCTTAAAAATTAATTTCAGGATCGCGAATTTCTATTGATGTTAGAACATTAATCACAAATATAGGAATAATTAACATAAAAAATGTTTTTTAGATTAGTACTCCCTACGTTATCGTCAATAATTTACATTTGTTTTAATTTATTCCTTACACAAAGTAAAACAAATGTAAACTATTCATTGGGATAGACGGACTAATCCTTACTTGTTTTGGGACCAGTTGGATGATTCCAGAGTGCTTGAAGCTTGGACGCTGCCATCAGATCTTCTTCTTCTCTAAGTTTATTGTTTTGCTTAGCATTCACCTGGTCATCATCTGAATGCCTTCAAGTCATATATTGACAACTGTTTTTTTTTTTTTTTTTTCTAGTCAATACATTTGACATTTCGCTAACAAGTTGTAATAAAATTCTACACAATAGATAATATACCATACTCCCTAGTCCCTCCTACTCGATTATTTCTGCTCTCTTTCCTTATTCATGCTTGTCGGATTTTCTTTTCTCTTTTCTTATTTGAAATATTTTATGTGGATCAAATTTAATTGCATGTGGATAGAGTGTTTTATATGGTCTAAAATCAATTCTTTATTTTTTGTGCAAAGTTGAAGATGGAATAAATGATGACTACAAGGGAGTATTAAAATTGGTGGTGTATGATGCAATTCATGATACCTTGACATTTGTTTACTTAGGTATGGTTTGGTTGTCAACGAGTTTAATTAACACAGGAAAATCTAATTCATGTGAATTATTTTCTTATATACAAATTTACATGAATATCGAAAAGTCGTTTGGTTGTACACGTAAGAGCTGAATTACACAAGAATTGACAACTACCGGGGGTTAGGTAATTCAATTCCTCCATTATATAGGCATTGAAAACTCTTTATATTAAATGCCTATATTTTGCCAAAAATTTAGCAACCAAACACTCTCCCAGTTATCGTGACACAAATTCTTATTTAAGATGGCAGCATCCGTTATAAATATCAAAGGTGGCAAATCGCGTCAATGAAGTCGGGTCAATTTAGGTCGGATCATTTCGAGTCTGTTACATGTTTCGGGTCGGGTCATTTCAAGTTTTGGGCCACTTTCGAGTTAATGTCTAAGCCACTTTAGTTAGTACTATTTTGAATAACAAAACTAAGTAGTAAATTCAAATTTTGGCCGGAATAATCTCCTTTTTGGCCATAATCGATCATTAAGTGGGAGAAACTTTTAATTGAAGTAATATTTTATGGGAATAAATTTCGAAAAAAAATTATATAAGGAAGTAAGTTTTAAAAAGTGGATTTTATAAGAGGTTGATAATCAATTTACTCTTAATTTTATGATAGGTAAAATTTTCAATGATTAATTTTCAAAGATTAAATTAAAATGACCATTTCTATGTATTTTTTTTAACAATAAAAGGATCTTATGTCAAAAATTGGGTTAAATTTGTAGAAATCTTATTTATTTTTGTTCTTTGTGATATATAATTAGGGAGAAAAATAGATTTGTTTAAACTTAACTTATTTGATTTCACGAATGAACACATCTAAAATAGGCAATTATGAATTCTGCCAATAACCAACAAACTTTAAATTTGATTAAATAATACTAAATACAAATGTAATTGAGAAACATGATGAAAGTTATACTAAAATAGAGAATTAAACAAACTTAAATAGAGAAAAGTATAATATTTTTGGGTGTTAAATAAGGTCCATAGACTGGATCTAATTATAATCACGAACAAACCGTCTTAACCATTAGGTGAAGACTTGTTGGTGAGATATAAGTAAATGCACTAATGGCCGACGACCATAACCCGAGGTTGATCCTCAGCCTTGTCACCACCATCAAATATGCTTTCAGTAGTTTCCGGGGTAATGTCTTCATCTAGATCAACAGTGTTAGTAGGAACGGTTTTCCCCGGCGCGGCTGGTCCCGGAGCAGGAGCCGCATCTTCACCATGTGCAACTCTTACCAATAGTGAGCAAACTAGGAGCATTGCCATCCACATAGCCACATTTCTTCCTGCAAATGCCATTTTTTTTCTACGAGCTTAATTATTTTTAAAGATTGGTTGATCGTTTAATTTGTTTATTTTTTCTGTTGTGGGATGGGATTATATATAGGATTTTGTGGCAGAGTGTTTTTAGTTTACCAATTTTTCATAGGTGCTTCTGATTTGAAGGAGGATAACATACTAAAAATAGGGTGCAACTTTTTCATCACAAATTTAAATGTCTGATGTTCTAAAAATAAAGATAACGTTAGTGTTGTTGAAATTATTAGAAGCTGAATTGAGGAATAATTATTAGATGAAAAGTACTTAAGAATGGAATTAAATGAGGGTGACTATTTATAGTTTCTCAAACATCATATGTTACGAGACGATATTAAACTTATAGGATATCATCTAATCGGGGTTTAAAAAGTTTTCAAAATTCGGAGTCAAAATAGTAATGTCTCGGCAAATGTTAGGAATATTTTTATATTTAGTTATGGAGGGCCGGAAGCAAATGTATAATTTTGAGGAATATTTTTATATTTAGTCATGGACAGCGAGAAACAAATATATAATTTTAACAAATAGCGAACAATGAAAATTTTCATTATTGAAGACGTAAGTTCAAATACTTTAATATTTTTTTTGAAAGAGTCCGAATTTACATTAACTAGTTTTTGAACCCGTGCACTGCACGAGTAGTAACGAAAATTATAATTAAAAGTAAAAATTTATGTATTTTTTAGATTTAATAAATTACAAAATGTTATAAAATTTACTTTGTCTAGCCATGCACTTATGATAAATCTAAATAGTTGTTTAGTTTTATTCGAAATACTCAGCTTTTTTTATAAATAAAAAATATTAATTTATGTGATTTTAATCGAGTATAAACAAATAACTATTTGTGTATCCAACATCATATGATAAATAATAT